>WBNM01045797.1:10033-29022 GCA_013399055.1 Ramphastos sulfuratus
CCTCCGTGTTGCTGCCCGGCCGCACCTCCCCGCCAGGCTGCGCGCCGGTGGGCCCTCCCTGCCAGGGCGCGGCCGGCCGGATCTCCCCGCCAGGCTGCTGGCCGGCCGGATCTCCCCGCCAGGCTGCTGGCCGGCCGGATCTCCCCGCCAGGCTGTGGCTGGCTGGATCTCCCCGCCAGGCTGCTGGCCGGCCGGATCTCCCCAGCAGGCAGCGCCCTGCCTGTGTTAATGCCATGTGCAGCAAGGAGAGCAAAGAATCCAGCCTAGTCGTGAGGGGAGCACTGCCTCAAAGCAAAATAAATCCCTGGAAATGAACATTGAGAACTACTACCATGCCCTCCTTCACCTCTTTAAATCCTCACATGTGCTTGCAAACTACCCAGCAGCGTTCAGCAGCTGGCAGGCTGTGATGCCTCTCCTCTGCAAATCACTCCTGAGAACCTGGCATCCTCCTTTCCAGTTTACCTGGGCCATGCATTGTCTTTGGCTTGCATTCCCAACACTGTGCAGGCAACTCACTGAGCCCCCTTGTTTAGAACTTAATCTTCTTGGGCTCCACAACACACCAGCATCTCCAAAGATGATTCAGTCCACTCCATTGCCTCTGAGAGCTTTGTGAAACTAACTTAGGCAGCAGTGTTAAACACTGGAAAGCAGGTGGAAAAAATGAATCCATGCTCGTACATGTGTGGTTCTGATCTCTGCACAGGGCCTCTTGTTGCTGCCACTAAGTAGTAAAATGCCAAACATGGCTCATACCAATTCCACCACTCACTAATATGTTTTGTCAGCTCATCATAATCTTAAAAGGAACCTTTAAGTGCTGGGAGGCATCTTGGTTTCTAATTAGGCTCAGCCAGATTTTGTGGCCTCACAGTTAAGTTAACCTGGCTCATGCTGTAGTTAGCTTCAAGCATATGTACTTGAGATCACTTTTTCCACTCAGAAATAGATAATGTGTAGAGTTTCCTCCCCTCAGATAAGCTTCAGAAGAAAAGAAAATGAAGCAATGTCCCTGCCAACCAATATACATGGGGTTCTGTATCCCATCTCCACAACAGCTCCCAAACCAGGACACTCCACACAGACATCTGGCATCTTTCTCTGCAGCATGTTTAAAAGCCTGCACAGCAGTGTCCTGAATCTGTCCCCTTTCTGCTGTCCTCAGCTCTCACTGTGATCAGCAGGAGAGTTGGATACTTCCAGAGCAACATTCAATCTCTCTGAAATCTAAGTTGCCTTCTACACACAATAATTTCTCTCCTCTCACCCAAAGGTGTGCTGGGGGAGCATAAGACTGTGACCTCTGGGACTAACAATAGAATCACAGAGTTGTTTTCAGTTGGAAAAGCCTTCTAAGATCATCCAGTCCAACTGTGAACCAAACACCACCATAGTTGCTAAACCATGTCCCAAAGTCCCATTTCCACTCATTCCTTGAACACCTCCAGGAATGGGGACTCCACCACCTCCCTGGGCAGCCTGTTCCAATGCCTGACCACTCTTGCAGGAAGGAAATTGTTCCTAATATCCAACCTAAACCTCCCCTGGCACAATTTCAGGCCATTTCCTCTGTGCTATCTTCGACTAAGGAGTTTGTACATAGAGTACAAGAGACTGGGAGCTGCTCCAGGACATTTGCACTATGAAACTCTATGCACCTAAAAAGCTTTCAGTCTCAAAGTAAGCCACAAACAAGAAGTCTGAATGGTTTACACTGGCACCTGGCTTTTCTTAGCAGATGGATGCATTCCTGTGCAACCTGATCTTGGCATACCTGTGTTAGCAGGGGGGTTGGACTCCCTTCCAAACCCTACTATTCTATGAATATGCATGAACCGTGTTGAAGTTAACCAAAGGAATGATCAAAGCACCAGGAAGCCACCATAAAACTGCATTGTGGTCATGGGAACCATAATGAATTTAAGATTCTAACTGGGAGGATCAAACCCAGCTTGGCAGATTAGGGAATAACTCCTCCTGAAGCTACCCAAGCCACAAGTTAGCACCACCTGCAGATCTGCCCAGATACCTGAAACTCTTTCAAAGAAAGCAAACTGCATTCAGCTTCCTAGGAAGTGTCCCAGAGCTCAGCTGCATATTATTGTCACCCAAAGACAGGAATCAAATCACAGGGTACTTCAAAGAGTGAAACAGGGAGCAAAGGAATTCACAGATTTCCAAGCCATCAGGAAAGGTTCTGATAAGCTGCTGCTCATTACCACTATAATTATTTGTATTTTCAGAGATGTCAGAGTGTCCTCAGCACTCTGCAAACAACGAGCCAGAATTCACAGACTTTTCCAAGCAAACTACCTAATAGGCTTAATGCAAAAACCCAAAGGCTGTCCAGAAAAAAAAAAAAAAAAGGCAAAAAATTCAAAGCCAACTCAGTCTGCCTCATTGCAAAGCACTTTCTGAAGCTTCTTTTCATCAGCCCTTTGCTTACCATAAAGTATTTGATCTAATATCATTTTTAAAAATCATTTAAGCCTTACAACTGTGCCATTCCTTTCTGGTACAAGTGAATGGTGACATTTTCATCACCTTCGAGTCCATATGCAGAGTCTGACTGAGTTATCACAGATGCTACTCACAGAGCTCTGACAGTGCCTCCTGGGAAAAGGTAGTGGTGGTGATGTGTGTCCTGCACAGCTCTTGTGTTCCCTTCACATGCAACTTGAACCTTGCCTCAGTAATCCTTCCTTTGTGGTGGCATTCACTTCCCATCCAGCTGCCAGAAGGAGATCTGAAATGAACATAATTATCATACATCAGTTACAGGTTGGTTTTTTTTTTCCCTGCTAAACATCCAAACCCGAATCTTAGATAAACAAACAAAACAAAACACTTGGCCTGAACCAAATCCTGGCTCCAAACAAGTCTGGATAAGAAGCTGGTGGCTGAGATGTGTTGCATTAAATCCAGTGATGTAAATTTACCTCAGATGTGTGCATTACTATGAGAGCTGGACCCCAAATCACTTGGTTGGTTGAGTGATGTGTTTTGGGTGGTCTTTCAGGATGCAGCCCTTTGTGACTGGGGGTCAGGAACACTCCAGTTGTGTCCAAGAGGGCTAATCCAGACCCAGAAACACTGAGCAGTGCACGAGAAGATCCACTCAGGTTGGCATTATGTGAGCATTCAATATGAGCTATTGAGATCAGAGCACCTCTGTGACCCTGTGCCATGGCTAACTGTAGTCAGGAAGGATTATCTTATAGAATCATAGAAGGGTAAGGTTGGAAGGGTCCTCAAAGATCAGCCAGTTCCAAACCCCTGCCATAGGCAGGGACACCTACCACTAGCACAGGGCACTCAAGGCCTCCTCCAACCTGGCCTTGAACACCACCAGGGAGGGAGCAGCCACAACCTCCCTGGGCAACCTGTGCCAGTGTCTCACCACCCTCACTGCAAACAACTTCCTCCTAACATCCACTTTCAATCTCCCCTCTGCCACTTCAAACCCATTGCCCCTTGTCCTGTCATTGCAAGACCTTGTCAATAGTCCCTCCCCAGCCTTCCTGGAGCCCCCTTCAGATCCTGGAAGGCCACTCCAAGGTCTCCTGGAAGCCTTCTCTTCTCCAGGCTGCAGAGCCCCAACTCTCTCAGCCTGTCCTCACAGCAGAGCTGCTGCAGCCCTCTCAGCATCTTGGTGGCCTCCTCTGGACTGGCTCCAACACTTCCATGTCCTTCCTGTGCTGGGGGCTCCAGAACTGCACACAGGACTGCAGCTGGGGTCTGAGGAGAGCAGAGCAAAGGGGCAGAATCCCCTCCCTTGCCCTGCTGCCCACACTGCTCTTGCTGCAGCCCAGCACACAGTTGCTGTCTGGGCTGCACTCACACTGCAGCCTCATCTTGAGCTTTTCATCACCCCACACCCCCAGGGCCTGTTCCTCAGGGCTGCTCTCAGCCATTCCCCACCCAGCCTGGAGCTGTGCTTGGGATTGTGCCTACCCAGGTGCAGGACCTTACACTTGGCCTTGTTGAATGTCATGAGGTTGGCCTGGGCACACCTCTGCAGCCTGTCCAGGTCCCTCTGGATGGATCCCTGCCCTCTAGCAAGTGACTGTGCCACACAGCTTGGTGCCAGCTGCAAACTTGCTGAGAGTGCACTGATTCCTCCATCCACCTTTGGGATCAGTTTCTCCCCATGGACATGTCCTTGGGCCTAGACACATCTCACTTATCTTTAGGGACCTGCCTAAGCCAGCTCAGGGGATGGACAACTCCAAGGCATTCACACAATCAACAGCAGGAGAGGTGCATTTAGAGACCTTTCTCTCATCGTTAGCTGCAATGCCTTAGGGCAATTCGGGTCAAAAGGTCTAAGCCAGCCAGAGCCTCAGATCCAGCTGTTCCTTTGTGCTGGCTTAACCTGGCTGCTGTCTGGCTCACACGCAAAGATGCAGCACCTTGGGAAGTCTGCATCACAACCCAGCCTTTCCAAGGGGCATTATCTGCAGAGCTGGAAGGACACAAGCACAGCTTCAATCTTCACACAGCACTTCTTCCCTTCCCACTGACCCTCAGTCACTGCTCTAACCTCCAGGAAACAGAAGGGATTTGCTGTGGCATGTGGGACTTGAGAGCAAGCCATGCTGCTAAAATTGAAGAGGATGAGAAGCTGCAGAGCTCTGAATGGGCTGCCTTGTCTTTGCAGCTTCCACTGAGCTCAAATTTTACCTAAAAAGGATTAATTAACACTGGACAGCCCCACAGTGACTCCCCATCAGCTCTGGAACAGAGAAGTCTGTCTCTATGGTGATACAACACTAAAGGGCTGGGTCCAAAATGTTATTCTGGCAGAAAGACACAAGCACCAGGCCAGAACCTGAGATCCTGCAGTGTGACTCTGGTAGAGATACTCCAGGCTTGCCCTGGTGTCACTGGGATCAGCCCTGGCGTCACTGGCATCAGCCCTGACCTGCAGCCTTTGAGGAGAGCTCCATCCTGGCATGCAGATGGTTCACCTTCTAATTTGGAGGGGTTGAATGACTTTTCAAACCTTTGATTTCTGACTAATGTATTCACTCCAGGAGACGCAGGAGTACAAAATCTCAGCATGGAGTGACTCCCCTGCTTTCTTTTCTCTTCCCTTCCCACCCCTCCACCCACAGCCCTTGTCTTTTCTTTTCTTCTCTCCCTGGACAGTTTTATAGTTCTGGCATGTGGCCAGAATGTCTGTCCTTGTTAGCCTGGGCTGGCTGTGAAACACCTGCAGCCTATTATAGCAGGAGGATGAAAAAAAAAATAAATAAAAATCAGTTGTCATAGGTAAAGTCATGACCACTTCTTTCTGTGTTTTAACTCACTAAAAGGCAGTTGAGATGGGGAGCAAGAAATGGCATTGCTTTACCATCACACCTGCCACTGGCTGGACCCAACTGTAGGCACTGGCTCATGTTTTCACCTGGGAAGTGACTCCAAGAAATTGTACTTCACACCAGCAAAGGTTCCAGTTTATGCACTGTAACATGCAGTTGCTGCATCTGAACAGTGTTTTGTGTTTGTTTTTAAATGTGTGTCTTTATTACGAACTAAATAGGCACTAGGAAGAAACTTCCCTCTGGGCAGGTTATAACTAGACTACCTATTGACATATCCCTCTTAAATCCCAGCTGGTACTGGCTGCAAACACTGCCAGATCCAGCAGAGCCTCCAAAATGGCAAGCAAAAGGGTTCTAGGATGGGACAGACACTTCTGAGACCCAGAGGCCACTGCCCTCACCAGAAGAATGGTTGCAATATCCAAATGACTGAGCAGGGTACAGGCAGTGATGCAGAAGATGCCACAGGTCTCAGCCTGGGAGCTGTGCAAACCTTTTAAAATAAACACAGGCATTTCCATATTCTAAGTACACAGTGACACTAGTGAGAGAGTGAGAGCAGTGTCTGCTTGCTCAACTCCCAACCTGCAGGACTCCATCTCACCTGCAAAGCTCAGTTGTACTTCTGTGAGCTCATCTGGAGATGAGCCCCAGGTATGATTACAAATTCCTACTGCACAGGATGCATTTGTACACAAGGAGGTGCTTGATGCCTGCCAAGATATTGCCAATAAAGGGATCAAAACGTCCCTCAGATCCCCTGCTGTTTGGTAATGCCACAACCAAACCATACCTGGACTACAGGAAAGGCTACAGACAGACCTTCTGCTGTAGCTGTCTCACTGAAGGTGCCTCCAGCATAGAATCATAAAATGGTTTAGGTTGGAAGTGGCCTCAGAAATCATCTACTGCAACCTCCCTGCCATGGCCAGGGACACCTTGACTAGATTTGGTTACTCAAGTCCTCATCCAACCTGGCCTTGAACACCCCTAGAGAGGAGACATCCACAACCTTTCTGGGTTACCTATTCCAGAGTTTCACCACCCTCATGCTGAACAACTTCTTCCTAAGCTCCAGTCTAACCCTGCTCTCCCTCAGCTTCAAACCATTCCCCCTTGTCCTAGCTCTAGACACCCTCATGAAAAGTCCCTCTGCAGCCTTCCTGCAGGATCCCTTCAGGTACTGGCAGACAGCTCTGAGGTCCCCCTGGAATCTTCTCCAGGCTGCACACTCCCAGCTCCCTCAGCCTGTCCTCATAGCAGAGCTGCTCCAACCCTTGAGTCATCTTTGCTCTGGACTCATTGTAGGGAATACCAAAGGGATACCATCTGGGGGGACAGGCAGAGGTCTAAATAATTTATCCTGCTCTTGAACTCTTTAACTTGAACTTAAGCAGCTCTAAGAGTTTGGCTACTGAAATTAGAGTCACTCTCTGAGGACCAAATGGTATTTCAATCCCAACAGCCCAGGCAGTGAAAATGCCACAGTCTGGCAGTCAAGAGACCCAAGAGTTCCTTCCAAGTTTCTGCTGTGTTTTCATCAAACTTGCTTGTCTACCTGCAAGGCAGTTGAGACATTTACCCCAGCAGCTGACACTTTGAGTTCTGCATCAAGTGAAGTGCAGCCATTAAAAACAAAACAAAACAACCCCCAAAACCCAACAACGACAAAACAAAACAAAAAGACTTATAAAGAAAAAAAAAAAAAAATTAGTGACCACAAAGCACTCTGCCAAATATTCCCACTGCTGTCCTGGAACGTGGAAACACAAGTCTGCTGTTGCACACAGGTCTGACTATTTGCATTTTTAATAAGTCAGTAGTTTAATTAGCATCGTGGCCTTAATCAGAGGCTGAAAATACAGCTAAAGTCGTCAGAGCTTAATTGGTTTTTAAAAACAATTCTGCAGTCTGGAAATGTCTCTGCTACCATGAAGGTCTGTGCTTAGCTTGATGCTTTGGGGTTCAGATGAGCTGCTGCTCATGGTTTTCTGAACCAGCACACCTCAAAATCACCCCAAATCCCCAAACAATATTGAGTTGAACCAGAGGGCTTCCCTCTTTATCCCTACAAGCTGTGCTGTGGCTTTCTTGGACTGGACTCATTAGAAAAACAACAACTGGCTGGATTGAAGAGAGCATCTTAAATTGTACTGAGTATGTCCCATGAGCTGCAGATGAATTTGCTCCTCTGCAGGAAACAGAACATTCTTAGAACATCATCAAGAATCACTGAATCTTCAGGCAAGTCAGCAGGAACCCAGTCCTGAGGGAAGCAACTTTGTATGGTGTAAAAAAAAAAACAAATCACCATTTAGAGGTGGGAGTGCAGAAGCTGCCCTCTGTGGGAGCTAACTCTGGTTCCATGCAGCCCAAGCCAGGTGTTGAAGCACAGGAGGTTTGATGCTGCTTCCCCCCTTGAGTGCAAGGGATGGATGTGGTCTTGAGGGGAATTAACAGCAATTTAGGCTGAGGGAATCTGAAGCCCTGGCCACAGCCATTCATTTACACACTGGACAGATTGATAGCAGTGTACAGGACATCCTGGATGACCCTTTTCAAACAATCTGTGATTTAATGGTGGGATTCATCATCACCCAGTGCCGTGGAGGCCAAATATAGAAAGAGGTTCAAAAATGGATTAGTGAAATTCATGGAAGATAGGTCAATCACAGACAATTAAATATGGCAATCCGGATGCAACTTCCACTTCAGGAAGTTAGTCACTTTCGTGCCCTTCCACCTCTGATTTACTTGTGAAAAAAGAAAGCCAGAAAAATTCTTCCTATGCCAAAACCTGTCCCTTGGCTCCAAGCATTAACTAGAACCACAGTAAATTATTTGTTGGAGGCAGGGGGAAGGGGATACATTTTCTTTCTGCAATGATATTACAGTATGCTATTCATTTCCCTCTGCAGCTCCTAAACCTCTGTGTAACCTCCAATCTTCCTGTCCTCTTAGGAATACCACAAATACATTAGTGAAATCAACTGGAAGGTGACAGCAACCACAGATACCAGTAAATTCCATTCAGTAGGTGATTAGGAATCCAATCACTTATGTACATAGGAAAGCTCTGACTGGATCTTATAGAAAGAAAAAAAAAAAACCAACAACCCTGCCTTGGTGAGTACTGGACCAGAGGAAGATGCAGGAGACTTGAGATGGGAAAATATAAGTTGGTTTGTCCACAAGGAAATTTTCTTGCAGCCCCAGGACAGTTACTGTTTGATTTATTTCCTGTGCAGGGGCTGGTGATGTATATATATGTGTGNATATATCTGTATATGACACAAATACATGCATTACACTTCGTACTGCAGAGCTATGTACCCCCATCCCCTTTGGATCCTGCTGAACTCTTGCAAACTCTTGACCCACAGAGCAGCTCATGGCACCAGTTATCTGCTCTCTCCTCCCTTGATTTACCTGCTGCAAGCATTTCTATCCATTGTCTGATTTTGAAGGTGTTTAGTGGGCGGGGGTGGGGATGTGTGTCTGTTGCTGAAGAGCAGAGGACAAGATGACAAATGAGCTAACACACAGCAATGGAATGTAAGTGAGTCTCAGCTATTTTTAATTAAGAAGTGATGACAGCTGACTAAATTCCCTGACACTGCAGTTAAAGGTTCCCTGACCCAGACATTATTGGACACCCTCCTAAGACCAATATATATTGGTCCCGACGGTGCTGCTATTATTGTCTCTGCCGTCTGGACAGATGCAGGACTAACAAAATCTATGCCTATTATCAGCATGCAAATAGTGAGATATGCCTGTGAGTGCTTATGAGCAGGAGGAGGCAGCAGGTGAGAGGAGGACAGCGAAGGTCATTTCCAAGGGAGCCCTGAAAGTGCCAATGTTTGGTTTCCAGAAATGTTGGGAAGGTTTGGACAAATTTAACTGCCACTTTCGGTTGGTTAAACCAATGATAGATTGACCATGAGGCAGGCAGAAAGACAGGAAGAACAGTTCCTGCTGTAAGGTAGATAAAACATAAGAAGCAAAGCAGTATGGTGCCTTGGACTGGCTTTCTTAGCCCACAGATCACAGGGAGGGCTCAACTGAGAAAGATTTTCTAATTCCCAGAGCAGAGAGCCCAGCAACCTGATGGAGCGAGGTGGGGGTTGAGGGATAGGGGTTGACCTGGCTTCATACAAGGGCTCTTAGGCAGAGGTGATAATACAGTCGAGGTGTCCAGCCCCCATTGTTGCAGCAGACTGGTAAGAAATTGACTGTTTCAACAACAGACTGTCTTGGAAAGATGTCAAGAGGAAGATACCAACCAGAAAAAGACAACAGCAACCTCACTTTTGTTCTCAGGGCTTGCAGCTCCCCTTACCTCAGGTTCACTAGTTGGTTTTAGTGGAACAAACAAACAAACAAAAAAATGCCCTTCTACCTTTTTCAAAACAAACAAACAAACAAATGCTCTTCTATCTTTTTCAAAGGACCATGGAGAAAAGTGGTAAACTGGCACATAGGGCAAGGTCACACAAATGACTTACAGGCTTGGCATGAGTGAGACAAAATCATTAAGGAACATCATCAGGAACTTTCCAGCGTAGCTGCATGGTGGGAGGGGGGAAGAGTTGCTCTCTGCTGTTGCTAAGACAGTTCCCCCACCTTTGCTCTCTCCCAGCCCAATCCACAGGCTTTCTGCTCTCATTGGCTCACCAGCAGCATCGACTGATCATGACAGGTTTTCCTCCTCCTCACTCTATTGGCTTCTGCCTGTGGCTCACTATCAGGGGAGAGCAAATCAGACACGTAATCAATAGTTGGCGAGAAGGAGCTGGGCTGTGCAGTGCCACATTTGCATTGCAGCTCCTGCTGCCCATGGCTCTGCATTCAGATAAGCGTGGCCTGGCCACGCTCACAGATGGGAAGCAGAGCTGCAGGGAGCTGTCAGCAAAGGCACTTCCAGCCCTGAGCTTCAGACCAGCCTCTACCTGACCCTGAGAAGCTCAGGACTCAACTTTGCAAAGCAGATCATCAGCATCCTGCCCGAGCACTGAAGCAGAGGCATGGAGCATGGCTGAATTAGTGTCTCAAGCCTGGCTGCTCCTCAGAGCAGCTAGCTCTGAAAGTAAGGAAAGGCAAGAAACCCTTCCTGCAGTACCATAAGTCATGTCCTCTCCAGCAAGCTTTTAGAAAGCTGCTTGGTCTGAAGGTGTCTGGAGGCCTTTTGGGGCATGCAGAGAGCATGGAAACACTTCAAAAGGCCAGTGAAAGTTTCCCTGGCTTGAACCATGATGGCCAGTGACAGTCAGCTACCAAAACTGCACTGCTGGGTCACTGCCAGCTTTCAGGAATTTGGTTCCTTCATCCAGTTGCAGCCATCTCAGCTTGGGTCTCCCCATCTCCCCAGACCCCTGTTACTGGAGAGTGGAACAGAGCAGCTGTAGATAGCTCCCCAGCCCTACCACAGCCCAGGTCAAGGCTTGGACCTGGATGCAGAGAACCTACAGAACTGTTGAGGTTGTAAGGGTCTGTGAGATCATCAAGTGTAACCATGCACCTAGAGCTCACAACCCCACCACTGCTGCTGAGCCACTGTCACCAAACCACATCCTTCAGTGCCACATGCACGCAGCTGTTAAATACCCCCAGGGATGGTGACTCCACCACCACCCTGGGCAGCCTGTTCCAACGCCTGAGAACCCTTTCTGTGAAGAAATATCCAACCTGAACATCCCTTGGCACAACTCAAGCCCATCTCCTCTTGTCCTGTCCCTGAGAAGAGGCAGATGAGTGAGAACAGAGCTCCAGCTACAAGCAAAAAGAGCTTGAACCGACACCGCGCACCAACAAACCCCCAATGCAAGCCAGCCAGGGACTGCCAACAGCTTTAAAACAAACTGTGAAATAAAACTAACTTCTGGAGACCTCAGACACCACACACTAGTGCATGACCAAGTTAAGTGTGACTACTGAACTGGCCTCAGACTGAAGTTTTGCAGTTGAACTCACCCCAGGAAAGCACATTGGTGAAATAGCAACCCTCTGGCTATTTTCTTTCCCCACACAGGTGAGTCAGCATCCGGACTAGGGAATTAAAACTGATGTTTGCTTTTCTGTTCAGGGCTGCAAGTCACTGGCAGCAGAAGGAGCTCAGGTCAGCTTCTACCCTGTTCCTAGCATACAGGCTACAAGAGGTCAATGAACCCAGCAAAGCCATCCACTGCTGTTGGATCCACACACTGGATGCACGCTGTTCCCTGAACACTACATCTTAGCAGCCTGGGCCATCCACTTGCTCCCTCTCCTTTACATTATAAAGAGGTTTGGGTAAGGAGAATTCAGCTGTTGCAAAAGAATACAATTATAAGGCAAGGCAGGAAAATTGTCTATGGAAATTTCCACAGCCAATCTATTTGTTTGTATCAGGAGGTGGACACAAAACACTGGATCAGTTAAAAAAAAAAAAGAAAATCCAAGTGTCTGACCTGGATAAATCCATTTTCACAAAATCCATGGGGATGGTTTCTTCAATATAAGTGGAACTTCGAGTTAAAGGGAGGAAAAAGAAGAAAAGGATGTGCATTAAAATCAGGTTCAAATCCCTGCTTGGCCTCCCTCAGTGTGGACTTTAAATTAGGTCTACAGTTATTTAAATGGCTTCAAATATTTTGGGATCTCTCTCCAGTTTGTATGATCTGAGTTTCATCCTGAGGCTGAACAGGAAGAACACTCTGAGCTCTCATGACTTTGGACATTCTATCCAGCTTCAAAACAAATCTGTTCTCTTTTTGATCTTATGTAATAGTCTAGATGTCTGTGTTTTGATTCCTCCCAATTGTGCACTCAAACTGGTACAGAGCTCCATGAAAGGAAATTAATGGACTGGAAAGAAACTTAAGACTTTTTTTTTTCCTCTCCCCACATCTCTAAACCATGTTCCTCCTTTCCAGTTACCTTTCCAGAGAAGAAAAGCATGGAATTTAACAACTAAGATGATAAAAATGAACTCAAGGAAGAGCTCCTATCATGACTTAAGCCTGCTTCAGCCACTCATGGAACCTTCTTGATCAATAAAAGCCTTTAAGATAAAATGAAAGTTCTTTCAGACTAAGTCAAGAAACAACTTACAGTGAAAGATATTCAGTCCCTGATGGCCTGGGATCAGACTTGTTTACTTCTTACTGTTAGTAACTGAAACAACATTTACCTGCAGCTGTTATATTTGCAGTAGATGGAGAAACTACAGTTCTGGAGCCCCCAGCACAGGAAGGACATGGAAGTGTTGGAGCCAGTCCAGAGGAGGGCCATGAANAAATAATTAGATTCTAATCATGAAGATATAGGAAATAGCTAACAGAAAGGCAGAGTTGATATGCTATAGCCTACACTGCTGTGACTTTCATGGTGGTCAGTTCACTTCTGACTGCTCATTCCACCACCCAGGGAGGAAGGTCTGCTCCCTTACCTTCCATCTGTTCCATCCTCAATCACCACAGTGTACACCGCAGTGCAAGAGGGGCAGTGAGGATCTGGGTGTGCATTTCTCCAACACTTAGCAGGCACAACCTGGGGTAACAGGGATAAGAAGTATATGAGTATAAGGAGTAGTATGATGGATGAGCTGATGGAAACCCCCAAATCCAGGAAAAATCCTATATATTGATCTGTTTCTCCACCCCAGTGCTGCTTATCATGAGGTACCTGCTTCAGGTCCAAGGCTTGGACCTCAGGGCTTCCAGGCTGCCATTTATCACCACCTGGCACAGCTGATGGAGACAAAAAAACCTGAGAGCTATTTCTGGGTCAATAACCTGTGTTCCCAGATTAAACTGTGTTTTCTGATTTCCAGTTTGACAGATTTTCAGAATTCTCTCTGTCAGATGCATCTCAGCTTAAAAAATCCTGAATTGTCAGACACCTTCTTGGTTTTGTTACAGAGAGGAAACTCTTTTCCACATGAATTTCAGGAGAGCTCACAAGAAAAAGGTCCAAGGGTGAAGCCACTGTATAACTGTCCATGCTCAGGGGCATGAGTTCTGACTCTCTGCTTCTGGTTTGTTTCCAACTCCTTTTCATTAATACAATCTCTCAAGAAGTTCATATCATTAATAAAGCCAAACCACAGCAATATTTCTCATAACTGCTCAATTTCTCTGATGCCAAAGGCTAATAAAAGGTCTCCAAACTTCAATTTCATCTTTAAATAGTTCTGTGCAAGGTAATTCAATCTTATGAGTCCTCATTTCTCTATTAAACAGAGGCACAGAAGAATGCTAAGAATTGTCCCAGGCCATAAAGTGAGTAGAAAAAGACAACCAAACCCTGAGTCCTCACCCACACAACCTCTTGCTCTGTCCCAGTGGACAATGTTCTTTCCTATGATTACTAAAAATATTGGGGGTCTTCTGTGAAACAGATTTGGATGCTAATTTTTGAGGTGGAATCACCAACCCAGCGTGGGAAATCACCTAAGTGAAGAGAACACTCTTCACTTCACAGAATGCTTTGGATTGGAAGGGCCCTCAAAGCTCATCCAGTTCCAACCCCCCTGCCATAGGCAGGGACACCTCCCACCAGCCCAGGTTGCTCAAGACCTCATCCAAGCTGACCTTGAACACCTCCAGGGAGGGGACATCCACAGCTTCCCTGAGCAACCTGTGCCAGTGTCTCCCCCACCTCACTGGCAAGAATTTCTCTCTACTCTCCAGCCTAAATCTCCCCTCCTCAAGCTTCAATCCATCCTCCTTTGTCCTATCACTACAAGCCCTTGTTTAGAAGTCCATTTCTGTCTTTCTTATAGCCCCTTTCAGGTACTGGTAGGGCAAACAAACAGCTTAACAACTCATTTCCCACAGAGGCACCTGTGTTTTAGTAGCAGAACATCAATGATACATGTTCATACATAGCCAACTTCTTCTCTAGCTGCACACACACACATACCCATCTTTGCACACATGTTTATACATAGCCAACTCAGGTCCATTATCTGGACCTGAGTAAGGCATGTGACTCTGTCCCACATAACATCCTGGTCACCAAACTGGAAAAACATGGACTGGATGGGTGGAGCACTGCTGGATATAAGGAATTGGCTGGATGGTGGAATACAGAGAGTGGTGATCAAGGGCACAATGTCCACCTGGAGACCAGTGCCAAGTGGCATCTCTCAGGGGTCAGTGCTGGCACCACTACTGTTTGACATCTTTGTCAGTGCCATGGACAGAGGAATCAGTGCACCCTCAGCAAGTGTGCAGATGGCACCAAGCTGTGTGGCACAGTCGACTTGCTAGAGGGCAGGGATCCATCCAGAGGGACCTGGACAGGCTGCAGAGCTGTGCCCAGGCCAACCTCATGACATTCAACAAGGCCAAGTGTAAGGTCCTGCACCTGGGTAGGCACAATCCCAAGCACAACTCCAGGCTGGGTGGGGAATGGCTGAGAGCAGCCCTGAGGAACAGGCCCTGGGGGTCTGGGGTGATGAAAAGCTCAAGATGAGGCTGCAGTGTGAGTGCAGCCCAGACAGCAACTGTGTGCTGGGCTGCAGCAAGAGCAGTGTGGGCAGCAGGGCAAGGGAGGGGATTCTGCCCCTTTGCTCTGCTCTCCTCAGACCCCACCTGCAGTCCTGTGTGCAGTTCTGGAGCCCCCAGCACAGGAAGGACATGGAAGTGTTGGAGCGGGTCCAGAGGAGGCCACCAAGATGCTGAGAGGGCTGCAGCAGCTCTGCTGTGAGGACAGGCTGAGAGAGTTGGGGCTCTGCAGCCTGGAGAAGAGAAGGCTTCCAGGAGACCTTAGAGTAGCCTTCCAGGATCTGAAGGGGGCTCCAGGAAGGCTGGGGAGGGACTATTGACAAGGTCTTGCAATGCCAGGACAAGGGGCAATGGGTTTGAAGTGGCAGAGGGGAGATTGAAAGTGGATGTTAGGAGGAAGTTGTTTGCAGTGAGGGTGGTGAGACACTGTCACAGGTTGCCCAGGGAGGTTGTGGCTGCTCCCTCCCTGGAGGTGTTCAAGGCCAGGTTGGATGAGTGACCTGTGCTAGTAGGAGGTGTCCCTGCCTATGGCAGGGGGTTGGAACTGGATGAGCTTTGAGGTCCCTTCCAACCTTCCCATTCTATGATCTTTGCACACATGTTTACACATAGCCAACTTCTTTTCTAGCTGCACACACACAGATACCCATCCATGCTCAAACAGAAAATACATCCATATATGTATGTGGACATCAAAGTTATGAAAATCAGAAGGAACTTTGATGTTGAAGTAGTCATGATCTGAAAAAAAAGAATTAAAAAATTGCTAATTCCACCCCATCCCAGCTGTGGGGCTGAACTGCCTGCTCTGTCTGCAGCACTTCAGGCAAAGAAAATGCAAAAGCATATCTGGAGGAGAACACAGAGCCAAGGCCCTTCCCTCAACATGCTTCCTCCCACCTCTAACCTGCTCACCAAAAATGAGCTTCCCACGTCCCCACCACTCCAACCCTGAGCCTGCCCTGAGCGTGTGCCACCCCACAATATTCACTCAGTGCTGCCACAACACCTGGCTACCCAACAATCACATTTCTTGCCACTGCAGTGCAGGCACATCTCAGTGAGCCAGGATGGGATGGTTGGAGACCTTTGGCACCCATGTCAGAGCTCCCATGAACTCTTAAAGCAAACCAAGTACAAAGCAGAGGTAAACTAACAAGTTTCTAGACTCATTTGTTTAGAATGACAGATCAACAAACAGAGCAATTTTTTTTTTCCTAATTTTTTGGGTTTTTTTTTTTCAATACAAACAGCTTTTTATATCTCCTGACCCAAAATAAGCCCTAACCCAGCCATGGTGCCATGTTAAACAGTAATTACTCTATATAAGGCTGACCAAATGGGAATATTTGTGGGCCAGTGGAATGAAATTATTTTAGGACTTACACAAACTTGCTCTGGGAGTGGTGAGCCTAGCTGTGGCTAATGTGGTGTACCTAAGAAACAAGCAGACACAGGAGGGTTCTTTTCCTCCTCCTTCCAAGCCTCCATTAAAACTCACCAGGTGACATGAAATGACTTTCCCAAATTTCAGCTCCAAGGAAAAGGAAAGAAAATAAAGAAGTAGGAGTGAGATTTGTTTACCACTCTACAAAAGAGGCTTTGCTATGGCACTGTACACATTCTGAGTCTCCCTCAACCTTGGCTACCTGTTGTGCCTACTAAACCACACTCAAACAGATGGCAGAGCAGAAGTAAGCAGAGGTGCAAAGCAAGACCCTTGCAGTATTTAACAATATGGGGGGGCAGAAATCAAGCTTCATAGAATCACAGAATGGTAAGGTTGGAAGGGACCTCAAAGCTCAGCCAGTTCCAACCCNCAACTCTCTCAGCCTGTCCTCATAGCAGAGCTGCTGCAGCCCTCTCAGCATCTTCATGGCCTCCTCTGCACCCACTCTAACAGTTCCATGTCCTTCCTGTGCTGGGGACTCCAGAACTCCACACAGGACTCCAGATGGGGTCTGAGGAGAGCAGAGCAAAGGGGCAGAATCACCTCCCTTGCTCTGCTGCCCACACTGCTCTTGCTGCAGCCCAGGACTCGGCTGGCTGTCATCTCCAGCTCTTACCTACCATTCAAGTTGCTTTACCATGAGCTACTGTGCAACATCGGCCACTGAAATATCCATCATCAGACATCTTCCTGGCTAGCACTGGCACAAGCACCTCTCTTCCATCCCCAGCCCACATGCTACACAGGTGGTTGCTTGCCACCTCACTGCTACAAAACCAAAGCCAAAGCCTTGGTGGCCTCGTGGCAGGTTGGAGCTTTTAGCTTGACCTCTGCTTGAAATAGAATCATAGAATGATTTGAGTTGGAAGGGACCTTAAAGATCATCTACTTCCAACCTTCCTGACATGAGCAGCAATACCTTCCACCAGCTCAGGTTGCTCAAGGCCTCATCCAACCTGGCCTTGAACACCTCCAGAGAGGGGACATCCACAACCTCCCTGGGCAACCTGTTCCAGTGTCTCCCCACCCTCACTGGAAGGAATGAATTTCTCATCTCCAATATAGATCTCCCCTCCTCAAGCTTCAATCCATTTCCACTCTTGTCCTATCACTACAAGCCCTTGCAAAAGTCCATCCCCACTAGTAGTGAGGATGCTAAACTACATCCATACACATTGTGGAGTAATTTTTCTCCCTGTCTACACTAGAGATGCACTCACAGTCCTGATCTTTTGGCAAGGTTTGGGCCCACTGAATCTATCCTGCTGAGCCCTCCAAACTCCCTCACCCTTTCAGATATTCAATGAACCACAGAATCATAGAATGGTCTGGGCTGGAAGGGACCTCCAAAGCTCATCTAGTCCAACCCTACCTGCAGTCAGTTGGGACATCCTCAACTAGACCATTTCATTGCCTGATATTGGTGCAGCTGAGGCAGCACAGCCTGCAGAGAAAGGAACAGAAGCACTGAGCCATGTCCTGCCTTGTAGGAGTGAAATGGACAGGGGTGGGTTGTGCTGGTTTGAGGCTAATTGGAATATTTTAATAGAGAAAATTAGATTATAGGCTGTGAAAAGAAAACAGTGGTGATGTCTGCTTCACTCATAGGCTTGCTGAGATGTATAAGACTAAGAATATCAAACAAAGATAAGACACTCAGGCACAGACACTCTCTGGTTCTCTAGCTTCTTGCTTTCTCCTCTCTGCCAAGTAACCTCACTAACCACTTTCCTTCTAACTCCCCTGGCCCATCCTCCAAACTCACTTTGCATGTAAGCCAAACCTTGGGGTAAGGTAGAGGGGTGGGGAGAAGGTGGAAGGGTGATTGGAAGCCCCTCCCGGGGTCTCTGATTTCTAGGAGATGTGTCCTGTTTCTGTATCACCTTTAACTTGTCTATCTCTGTAACTATTCCTGTCTGTTGTGTATATCTCTGCTTGTACATTGTGCTCAGCTGTAAACAGAGCTTCAGTCCTTAACTTCCAGCTGGCTGAGTCTAGTCTGGGGGATTTTACAAAGTGTGGGGGGGCAGGGAACTCCCAAACCATCACAGGAGGGTGCAGATCTCAGTGGGGAATCCTAGAAGAAGAAGAAGAAGCTGACAGAGCTTTCAGAGTGGCAATGCTCAGTTCAAAAAAACCTGCAAAAATTAGTGGCATGCCATTCTGGTGCAAGTGGCAGCTTTCCAGTTTCCAATCTCTCCCTCCTCCTTATGTCACGGTAAAAGGGAGCAAAAATGGAAAGTGGTTTAGCAAGCAGGAACACTGCAATTCAAAATAGAATGGGGAGAGGATTAAAGCAAATACCCAAACTGTTCTAACCTGTGTTTACGCCCCAAATACTGTACCAATTCCTGTTATTTTCAGGGGGTTCTGCCTGTGTTGTAACATTCTCTCTGGAATTAAACTTGGCCCATGCAACCTATGACTCATCTAACTGCAAGTCCCTGGGCATGTGCTGCAGGTTTTTACAGATGCTTATCGCTGACAACCCATCCCATAGCCTCCAGAGCCCAGTGCAGCACATGAGGAACAGGCCCTGGGGGTCTGGGGTCATGAAAAACTCAAGATGAGGCTGCAGTGTGAGTGCAGCCCAGACAGCAACTGTGTGCTGGGCTGCAGCAAGAGCAGTGTGGGCAGCAGAGCAAGGGAGGGGATTCTGCCCCTTTGCGGTGCTCCCCTCAGACCCCACCTGCAGTCCTGTGTGCAGTTCTGGAGCCC
>WBNM01045797.1:48569-69970 GCA_013399055.1 Ramphastos sulfuratus
AGAAAAACTGAAGAAGAAAAACTGAAGAAGAAAAACTGAAGAAGAAAAACTGAAGAAGAAAAACTGAAGAAGAAAAACTGAAGAAGAAAAACTGAAAAAACTAAAAAAAAAATATATATAAAAAATTTTAAAAGAACAATTAAAATTTTAAAAGAACAATTAATAAAAGAAAAAAAGACAAAATAAAAATAGAAAAATTTAAAAAGGAAAAAAAAGAGTTGGGGAAATATTTAGTTCCTGAGACAAAGTAATAGTGGAACACAAAAAGGAGTAATAAGGGAAACTGACAGGCTTCTTGAGCAAGACCTGATTCAGGTTCCACACCTGAAGTTGTAATGAAGTAGTCTACTGCTGAGGAACAGAGCTTGGCTGCAGTAAACTGGTGCAGAAATTGGCCCCACTGATATTTTTCTTTGATTTCTGGAGGGAAGATGCAATCCAGCCTGCATAAGGAACTGAGCAGAAAGTTTACCAGTACCAGCTGAAGTGGAGGAGAAGACAACCCCTGGATTGGCCCAGACTTTACCCCACAAATGGTGGAATTCCTAAAATAAACCACTAGAGACAAAGAAACAGAAGTCAAGGGATTCTGGAACTCCATCAGCAGATAATGAAGACTTTCTCAGCTCTTCCTGCCCCAAGCTGCAGTCTTAGGAGCCAATCTTTAGGTGGTGAGTTGGCTGAACTAAGCTCTCACTCCCTCTCTGCTGCCCATCACCTGACCCTACACCCATTTTCCTAACTCATACATGCCAGGACACCACACAGAGGTCAGATCCCTGCTTTTTCAAACACCCCAAAATGCTCACTGCAGCAGCATAGACACGAGGTGCTCTAATGCCCTCAAGGCAGCCAAAGATTTGCAGTTGTATTGACAGTGGACTCTCACTTTGGTTTACAGTGATTTATTTGTTTCTTAATTTGAAGAGCAAGAGTCCCTAATTTAGCTGATGCTGGCATAAGAGAGAAGTCAGGCAGGCACCAGATCCTGTAGACTGCCACACAAACCCCTGCCACAGTCCCCAATTTTTTTCCCTATCCCTTGCAGCAAATGAAAAAAAAAAAAACCAAAACCAAAAACCACCAAAAAACCAAAACCACCAAAAAAACTCCAACAACAACAACAAAAAAACCCACAAAAAACCACAAACAAAACACAACAACAACAAAAGAAACCAACCAAAAAACAAACAAAACCCCAAAAAACAAAAAAAAACCCAACCAACCAAAAAGTCTGTTCAGCCACTGTGGGACAGATTCTCTGTGGAAGCAAAATGAAAACCAGGGAGGGATGGATGCTGATTTAGTCAAGGTGGGGCCCAGGTGCATCCCAAAGAAACCCTTGTAAAAAACTAAATCTATTTTCACTGGCTTACTTTTGCAGAAGCAGGAAGGCAGCTTCAGAAATAATCCAGCCAGACCCCTGGGGAGAAGGAGGGGGGGGGAAAAAAAAAAAAAGCAAAAGCAAAGCAGGCTCCTTCTGGTGTTCCCAGCAGCCGCACTACAGACTGGGGGCAGGGAGGGTAAGTCTGGCCCAGGAAAGAGCTGAGACCCAGGACCCCCAGGCCGGATGGGGCACACCCACTAACCCCCCAAAACAATCGGATGAGCAATCTTTGTCAGGAACAAAAGACATCTGCTGAGTAAAATAGGAGTTGGCTGGGAAGAAGGACAAAGGCAGGCAGGCTCACATGGTCTCGCCAGTCTGTTCCTGCAAGATGCCAGGGTCAACGGCAACTAATGCGCCCAATAAGTCAAGAGGAATCAATAATGCTAAAGAACTCAGTGTCTTCTGGATGCAGCAAATCAGTGCAAATGCAGTTAAAGCAGGCTCTGGGCTCCCCACACTGCAGCCTGGGAGCCGACTGAAGGCCACCATGTGACACGGCGGCGCTGGCACGCTGAGGTTCCCACAGCTGCGGGGAAAATGTCTTTTCAAGCCTCAGACGTGTGCAAGGCAGGTTTGAATATGGATGTTTGCCACCCTTCCTTTTTTAAGAAGGCCTAAAACGGGTGAAGAGCAAAGGAGACACTGCTTTTTATTTATTTAGTTAGTTTTGGAAGCACATTTGTCCTGCCCACTCAAAGAGGCTGTTTAAAAACAAACCCCACTTGCAGGCCACCCCCTCGCTGCTGAAGCGCATTCCAGCTTCTCAGGGCTGCCTGCACGTTTGTGTCTCTAATGCTCACACCACTCATATGGGAATCACAGCACAGTGGAGTTGCTTCAGTTGGAAAAGACCTCTAAGATTGTGGAGTTCAAACATCAAACTAACACCAACACGGCCACTAAATCCAGAGCCATGTCCATGTCTTCCTTGAACACCTCCAGGGATGGGGACTCCAGCACCTCCCTGGGCAGCCCATTCCAATGCCAATCACTCTCTCTGTCAAGAGCTTCCTCCTAATATAGGGCCATGAAGATGCTTAGAGGGCTGCAGCAGCTCTGCTATGAGGANTAACTGTGGGATTGTTTCTTTTTTACCAGTAGGTGATGGGTAAAATAGAAATGGGAAGGCAGTGGGAACTGCATGGAGAAGGACAGGGTGGGCTGTGAAAGACAGCCAGCAATAGACATGGTGCCAGCAGAAACCAGTATGCCACAAAGGTGGTCTGAGCCTAAAATTTGCAAGGATCCCCATCTGAGTCCCTAAAATGCCACTGTGCCCTGTTTAACTTTGGCTCAGGTCGCTTATCCCCTCTGTGCCTCAGTTTCCCCTCTGTAAGACAGGACATCAGCACTGCCCTCTGCCTTTGGGATGCTATGAGAAGAATCCAACAGCAAAATAGGGCAGACCCTGAAAACATTGCAATATATGCCAGGTGAGAACCTACATTTACCTGAGAAGAGTTATGCTATGGTTTAACCCAATTATTAACAGGTCATTTACTCAAAGTTAACCACAAATCAGGGAAGTATCCAACTCATCTGAGCTGATATTTCCACAGTCCCTTCTCTTTCTCCACATCAGGCTTGGCATGAAGATAATTTTGCACCATTACACAAAGTGTCTCACTTACTCCAGCCTCTCATTCTGAACTGGCAGGTGATATCCTAACTACTGTCCTCAAAGGTAATGCTAAGAGCAAACATCTCCTCCTTGCTTTGGATTCAAACTCAGATTATATCCCTCAGGGAAGCAAGTTCAGCTCCTCACTTAGTAACCTGCCTGACCATCTGTAATTCAGCACAGTGATTTCATTACTGTATATTGGAAAAAAGAGGGACATTAATTTTCCCTTAATAAATCTCCCAAACTAATGGAGATAATATATACCCCTTGGAAACACTCTAAAAATTCTAAAATGTATTATGCTTCATACCTTGGGATTAACTCCTAAATTGTGAATCCACTTGCTCCAGATGAGAGAATTTGCAAAGAACACAATCTGTGAAAGTTTCCTTTTCTGCTTTTGAACATCTCATCTTTTATTGCCAAAGACTATGTCCAGTTTCATAGAATGGGTTGGAGGAGACCTTAAAGATGACCTAGCCCCATGAGCAGGGACATCTTCCACTAGCCCAGGTAGCTCAAGACCTCATCCAACCTACCCTTGAAGACCTCCAGGGAGGGAGCATCCACAACCTCCAGGCAACCTGTTCCAGTGCCTCCCCACCCTCACTCTAAAGAATTTCCTCCTAATCTCCAATCCAAATCTCCCCTCCTCAAGCTTCAATCTATTCCCCTCTTGTCCTATTGTTCCAGGCCCTTGTAAAGAGTCCATCCTCAGCTTTTCTGTAGCCCACTTAGGTACTGGAAGGTTGCTCTTAAGGTGTCCCTTCAACTTTCTCTTCTTCAGACTGAACAGCCCCAATTCTCCCAGCCTGTCCCAACAGGGGAGGTTCTCCAGCCCTCTGATAACCTTTGTGACCTCCTCTGGAACCACTTCATCAGCTCCATGTCCCTCTTATGCTGGGGGCACCAGAACTGGATGCAAAGCTCCAGGTGGGATCCCATGAGAGCAGAGCAGAGCAGAGCAGAGGGACAGAATCACCTCCCTTGTCCTGCTGCTCAGACTGCTTTTGACAAAGCCCAGGACAAGGTTGGTCTCTGGGCTGCCAGCCACCACTGCTGTCTCATGCTGAGTTTTTCCTCAGCTGACACCCTCAAGTCCCTCTCCTCAAGACTGCTCTGAAGCCACTCCTTGCCCAGCCTGTATTTGTTGATCCTTCTGCACGTGTTCCACAGTTCAGTCCACCTTGGCACTTCCTGGAATTTTAAGGTGGACTTCATTGTCTGATGGCACAGCACTGTAGGGAACACCACAACCCAAAATGCACTGATCTATTCTAACCAACTCAAACCAAGAAACAGAGCAAAGGGAGGCAAGGGGGAGGAAGGCACTCCTCAGCAATTCACATCTAGGGAAGCAAGTGAATAGAAGTCATCTGAATCAAAGAGTAACAAAAGAGCTTCACTGCACACATTACCACTTCCCCTGGCATCTCTCTCTCTCTCAATCATCTAAATGGTTCATTTAACCTGTTCCTAAGTGCCTCTGTGGAAGAAAATGCAAATTTTTATGCAAGTAAAAATGACTCATCACTTAAACAGGAGGATCTTAACCTGAGTCAGCAAATAAGTTAAAAGGAAAATTGGTAACTTAGATAAGCTGCAAAGCCAGGAGCGAAGATGAGAGTGCACATCAAAGAGTGGCACAGGAAACACACCTTAAATGTGGTAACCAGTGCCAGAAAGTCATGCCTTGGCCTGAAGGAGTACACAGTTCAACACAGAGGCCTGCTGCCATCACAGAAACCAAAGACAGAAACCCAGATTTCTGCAATCTGCAGCAAAACCCCTCCTGGGATAGAGGATGGAGCACTGCTGCCAAGAGGGCAGGGCAGGACATGCTGACATTTCCCACGCTTCATTTCTCACAGATTCAAAGATCCCATCAGGTTGGAAGGGACCCTCAAAGGTCAGCTTGTCCAACTCCCCTGCACTCAGCAGGGACACCTCCAACTGCAGAAGGCTGCCCAGGGACACATCAATACTGATCTTGAAGGTCTCCAGGGACGGAGCCTAAACCACATCCCTGAGCAACCTGTTCCAGTCTTTTACCACTCTCATTGTGCAGAACTTCCTCCTGATGCCCAACCTACATCTCCCCTGCTCCAGTTTCAAGCCATTGGCCCTCATCCTATCACTCCAAGCCCTTCTAAACAGTCCTTCCCCAGCTTTCCTGTAGGTCCCCTTCAGATGTGTTCTCCCCATCAGTTCCACCTTCAGACATCACAAAGCATGGCCAGCCTTGGTCACCCACACAGATTTCTCTGCCCCACAAGCAACTGAAGTTCAGGACTCCCAGGTAGAGAAGGGCAGGAGAATGCTTCCCTACACTCATAACACAGCACAAAACCCACACAGAGGCTTTGACAGAGCAGGAGAAGAGAAGATATTAAGAAAGCTAATACCAAAGAGCCCCCAACACTACTCTGAGCTGTGTGAAGCAGCTGGCTGAAGTATTTCAGGTTGAACAGGCCTGAGCAGAGATATTATTGTTATTATTTATTATATAACATCCCAGCTTGCTGCGTTTTCAATTCACCCACAACCACCTCCTGCAGCACTTACACTGTCACTCTGTTCTTATGCTGCCCTAGTTTCCCAGCTTCCTTCTATCAAGGTAGGTACAGAGGCTCCATCTCTGAAGCAGCTGAGTGCCTATTATATCCTGCTGCCTCTCCCTCGCACTTATCCTATTATGCTATTACAGCTGGTGGAGGGTCGTGTGTTTTTCTGTTTGGTGACATAATATTGTGGGCCCAATTCCACCATCACTAATACACTATATAATAAGGGTGAGATGCACAGGAGTGCTGGTAAGAGCACTTCATGTGGCAGGAGTCAGGGCTACAAATGGTTAGGGCTGCTATCACCCGGCAGGCACCAGGATCTGCTCATTCCCACAGATACAAATTGTCATTGTATAGACAGAGACAGCACCAACCTGAAATAACAGCCACAGCAGATGCAGCCACTTCATATGTGCAAACAGAGACAACTTGGATGCAGATCAGAGTGAATAACCTTTCTGTCTCTGCCTTTTAAGCAGAGCAAATTACCGTTGCAGGACTTTGGTCCTTTTCAGCTCCTTCTACCTTTTGCAGCAGAAGATACCTGAGCTCTGCCCAGCAAGAAGGGTCTAGGGAACAAACCTTAACAAGGAACAGCTGAGGCAATTGGGCTTGTTTAGTCTAGAGAAGAGAAAGCTGAGGGGACACCTCCTTGCTCCCTAAAAAGGAAGCTAGAGTGAGGTGGGGGTGGTCTATTCTCTCTAGTATCAGGTGATAGAATGAGAGGAAATGGCCTGAAATTGTGCCAGGGGAGGTTTAGGTTGGAGATTAGGAACAATTTCTTTGTGAAATGAGTGCTCAGGGATTGGAACAGGCTGCCCAGGGAGGTGGTGGATTCACCATCCCTGCTGGTGGCCATGGCACTAGGGGACACGGTTTAGTGGCCATGCTGGTGTTGGGTTGCTGGTTGGACTGGATGATCTTGGAGGGCTTTGCCACTCAACACAATTCTATGATTCTATTATTCTCTTCTCCTGGACTCTTTGTGCCAGAAAATTTTTGTGACCTTTTGTCCTAAAAATCTCTACTGATATTTTTATTCCTGGAATGAAGACAAAGTGACCCTCTGGGATGCTCTGCAGTGGTCACTGGGTCCAGCAGCACTTTGTGGTGTCATTTTGAGCCAGTGTCCATGCGAGTTTTCTGTCTACATATATTGGGCACTTGATGCCAAGCTGAAATTCAGCCAACACAATACACTGTGGGTGGAAAATAGCTGATTAGGAGGAGGTCCAAGGCAGACCAAAAAGCATTGAGAAGAGAATGGATTTAGCAATTCGCTCGGACTGCTCCACTGAAACAGTGATGCTGTTTCCAAGCCCAAGCTGATGCAGTTTTTTTAGGGAGTCTAGGATAACCTGGAACCCCCCAAACCACAACACTCCCTGACATTAGGTCATGTAGAACAAAAAGGTAACTCTGCTGCACATTGAGGACCTGAAACTAGCAGCTACAGCAGCAAACAAGGGAAAGCCTAAGAGGCTTACACCTGTGAGTGCAGGTACAACATACAACAGGGTAGAAGGGCTGAGCAGGGACATGGGATCTGGTGACAGCAAAGGCTTCTGCCTGGACAAAATACAGCACAGGCAATGAGCATGACCTCTAAAATTATCCAGACAGTCCCTGTGACCCATTCCCTAAATATCCAGGGCTTATTATTTCTCTTAGTGCACATGCAGAAGGTGGGAGGGGTGACCGAGTGGTAATTTACTGAAAGACTAAAAAACTTTGAAAGCAAGGGGAGTTAATTGCCTCAAATTAATACCACATTCTGAGATGAAGCTATGTTATTCTTGAGAACATAATAGGTTCCTAAATCTCTTCTTCAAATTCAGGGATTTGCCTGAGGCCACAGAGAAAAGGCACTGGCAGTGCTACCACACCCTGATCTCAGCTGCTTCAATTCCAGGCCTTGAAAACAACAGCAAAGGTCCTGGGCCAAGACTGACATCATGGCCAAGGAATAATGAGCCCATTTTTATCCTATATAAAATGATTGCAAAATAGCATAATTATCAATTAGCTAGGGCCTTTTGTCAAAGTCTTCATGGTTTTAATAAGTACTGTGGTGATAATATATATTATTATGTTATAGCCATACCTTCTGTTACAGCTAACCTGGTTATCAGGGGGCAATAAAAGTGATCTGTAAGTGACAAAAAGCAAATTTTGCTTTCAGGTTCTGTTACAGCTAACCTGGCTATCAGGGGGAAATAAAAGAGATCTGTAAGTTGACAAAAAGCAAATTTTGCTTTCAGGTTCTTTCTCCTTCTCTGACTTTTAAAACAGGCTGCTCTAATCTGTCTCCAGTGCCACTGAAACAGGGAAGTAAATCAATGAGACTAACTCCTAATTCTGAAAAATATGGAAGCTGCTGAGCCCAAGGGGACCAGAAGAGTGTTAGAAGAAACCCTAAAGAGCAAGGAGGGGCATTTGTGGTACTCAGGGGCTTTTGCTCCAACCAGCACCATCCCTGAGCTCAGAGGATTACCAGCACTGAGATCATTCTGTAAACCAAATAAAATAATAAGAAAGTCCTTCATAATTTCAGTTAAGTGCTAAGTGAATTAACTGCCATCTGTCTGGACCAGACTAAGCCAGGGAACAGGCTGAGGTATTCCTGAATCTCTTCCTGTGAGTGGTCTTGAGGACTGGTCTGAAATGTGGTGCAACTCTCCAGGAAAACTCAATAGGAAATGAATGCTGTTGACCTGGCAGTGACTTTCCTGGCATAGCTGAAACAGGCTGACTGAATCATAGTGATGCAAAAGGCAGCAGCAGTTTACTCAGGAGTATTCCAAAGAGTCCAATGCATTTTAAAGTGGTGAGATTGTCTACTGTACCAAGGGATGCACTCAAGGGATGCACAACATACACCGACCCATGCTCTTCTCTGAACAGCAGAGACTGGCCTGGGGCACCTCTGATGAGCTTTCACTAATTATGATGACTACAGTGTTGGGCAGAACACACAAGTAATTATAGCCTGACCTAGAGCTGGACCTAAAAAAAAATAATGCCACATTAACCTGGCACAATTAGGCTCTGCATCAGCCAGGCTAGTCCTGCTTTGAGCACCTGAACTAACCCGTCTGCAGTTTGCTCTCTGCTTGGGTATGTGTTACAGATACCCACCAAGTGGAATAGCCAGCTGGGGAGTTCAGGGGCCAGCTCCAGTTCACGAGGCAGAAAATCTGGTCCCTGGGGAGGCTGGCTGATCAACAGGCCAGACAAACTAGGATTTCTGTGTGCCTGCTTAAGTGCGTGAAAGGGCAAGACACAGGTCAGCAGCACTTATTAAGCTGCCAGTAAAACAGGACACACACCAGACACATACCAATGGGTTACACAAACACATGGCCACAGACCTTGACTCACATGGAGCTCCAGTGGCTTCAACTGGCCCCTTCACATGAGCACATGTGTGCAGAATTGACTACAGGGTGAAGGGCTGACTGTGTGCACAGGCAGCCCCCGTATGATCCGTATGGTGAGGGGAAGATCAGCATTTGATGTCTGGTTCAAATTGTAAGCAGCCCTGCTGCAATTAATCACAGCTTGGCTGGCAAAGCAGGCTGCACTGAAAGCACCACAAGCATTCTGGGGAGCCAAGGCTGTCGTCTGCAGCCGCAACAAGTTTATTTTAAACCTCAGAACAATGAAGGTTTGTCACCGAGTCCCTCATCTAAGCTACTCTTCTGAGTGCAGCTTTTGAAACAAGAAAGGAGCAGATGGCCCAAAAGATCATTTACCAAAGTTTAGGTTTCTCTGTCACCTTCTGAATAGAGGCTTCCAAAAATTGGATCTGTGTCCTCAGAAACAAAATATTGTCTTAATGACTGAAACTATCAGGACCTGCTGGAGTGGTTGCAGAGGAGGCCGCGAAGATGATCAAAGGACTGGAGCACCTCTGCCACAAAGACAGGCTGAAAGAATTGGGTGCTAGAAAAAGACAGGCTGAAAGAATTGAGGCTGTCCAGCCTGGAGAAGAGAAGGCTCCAGGGAGACCTTATAACCACGTGTCAGTGTCTGAAGGGGACCTACTGGAAGGCTCCTGCTCTGTCAAAGCCTCTGTGTGGGTTTTGTGCTGTGTTATGAGTGTAGGGAAGCATTCTCCTGCTCTTCTCTACCTGGGAGTCCTACTTCAGCTGCTTGTGGGGTAGAGAAATCTGTGTGGATGACCAAGGCTGGCCATGCTTTGTGATGCCTGAAGGTGGAACTGATGGGGAGAACACATCTGAAGAGGACCTACAAGAAAGCTGGGGAAGGATTGTTTAGAAAGGCATCAAGTGATAGGATGAGGGCCAATGGCTTGAAACTGGAGCAGGGGAGATGTAGGTTGGACATCAGGAGGAAGTTCTGCACAATGAGAGTGGTAAAAGACTGGAACTGTCCCTGGAGACATTCAAGATCAGAATTGATGTGTCCCTGCTGAGTGCAGGGGGGCTGGACAAGCTGACTTTGAAGGTCCCTTCCAACCTGATGCAATCTGTGAATATATGGAAGATAAACATTCAAGAACCTCCCACTCATCAGCACTCAAGGAAGAGAGTTTATGTTACCTGATGTGTTACCTTCCCATACCTATTTGATTGCTGAACACTCACAACATGGTTTTATTAACTACTGAATTAAAATACATACTGCATCAACTACTCTTTGAACTAATGCTGCCATAGCTCCAATTCCGTCTCTCCTCATTCAGTTTTCCCTTTTATAGTATTTTACTCACTTTACCTACAATAGTTAAGTTCACCCTGGGAATTATACAGGGCTATGTAATCACCTTAAATCATGGGAAATGGCATGGAAATATTTGATTTTATCCCCCAACATTTTTTAAAACTTAGCAGAACTGAACTTTCTCTCTTTCTTTGCAAGAAGATATTAAAAAGAAAAAAAAAAAAAATCTCTGCCACGATTTAATGCACTAACCCATTACAGCTTTCATTAGAAAGATGGATTACTGGAAAACTCCTGATCAGCTTTTGCTTTAAATTAAAGTCTTACTTTTTATCATGGGCTCATACTGAATCTGCTACTACAAAGTGACAAATCATTTCTCCCTTCACGCAGTTTCTCCAGGTGTGAAATAAAAATAAATTTATAAGGTTATAACTATATTGTAAGGGCAACTATTGCAATGAGGAAATGTTCCATGATTCATAGATTCATAGAATGGTTTGGGTTGGAAGGCTCATAGAATCATAGAATGGTAAGGTTGGAAGGAGACCTCAAGGATCATCCAGTTCCAACCCCCTGCCATAGGCAGGGACACCTCCCACTAGCACAGGTCACTCAAGGCCTCCTCCAACCTGGCCTTGAACACCTCCAGGGAAGGAGCAGCCACAACCTCCCTGGGCAACCTGTGCCAGTGTCTCACCACCCTCACTGCAAACAACTTCCTCCTAACTTCCAGTTTCAATCTCCCCTCTGCCACTTCAAACCCATTGCCCCTTGTCCTGGCATTGCAAGGCCTTGTCAATAGTCCCTCCCCAGTCTTCCTGGAGCCCACTTCAGATACTGGAAGGCTACTCTAAGGTCTCCTGGAAGCCTTCTCTTCTCCAGGATGAAGAGCCCCAACTCTCTCAGCCTGTCCTCATAGCAGAGCTGCTGCAGCCCTCTCAGCATCTTCATGGCCTCCTCTGGACCCACTCCAACAGTTCCATGTCCTTCCTGTGCTGGGGGCTCCAGAACTGCACACAGGACCCCGGGTGGGGTCTAAAGAGAGCAAAGGGGCAGAATCCCCTCCCTTGCCCTCCAAGATCATCTAGTTCCAATCCCCCTGCCATGGACAGGGACACTTTCTTCTACACCAGGTTGCTCAAGGCCCCATCCACAGAGACACAGATTGCACTGAGTTGAGTGGGACCCTCAAAGGTCATCTTGTCCAACCCCTCTGCAGCAGGCAGGGAAACCTACAGCAGGCTGCCCAGGGCCACATCTAGGGTTGAAGCCTCCACAACTTCCAGGGTGAAGAATTTCAGTACTCCCAGGTAAAAACTGCTGCTTCCACAAGCCACGTTTCAGAAACCTGCTCCTTCCACTGGCCTGAGCTGACAGGTTTGGATCCCAGCATCAGGCCACCTACATCCACCAATACACAGGATAAGTCATGTTGGAAAGGACCTCAGGAGGTCTCTAATCCAACTGCAGGCTCAGCACAGGGTCAGCCCTGAGATCAAACCACATTACTTGGGGGTTTATCCAGTTCCTCATCCACTCTGTTGCTTTCAGCAAGACATAATCCTCCATTGGTGATCATCACCACTGTTTGATTTCCATTGCCCACTGCATGCTGCTGAATCTCAATGCCAAGTGGGCATCTTCCTGCACTGCAGCTTGCACCTGAATTCATTACTGTTTCCCACTTATCTATTATTTATACAGGATTCAAAATGCAGAACAAGGATAAATGAAGTGACTTGATGTGGTGTCCTAACTCAGGCAGTTTATCAGCTTATTTCACACCAAAACAAGCAAAATGAGAAAGTTAAATAAATAAATGAGGGGGGGGGAAATGTGGTTACAGTGAAAATACCATGCAGCTCATTTAGATATGTGCTTACTGCCCAGCTAATCTATTTAGAGCCTTGACAAATATGCTGATATATTAGAAGAATAAATCATTCCATATGGTCAATACTGAAGAAGTGAGGTTTTAGGAGGGATTTGCATGTTGAGAAGGTGATGACTTGGCAAAGACTGGAAGGATTTTCTACGCACAGGCAAGAATATGAACCAGAGATGGATATCAGGGAGGTCTCATCAGCAGAATGGAGGGAGGCATAACCATCAACAAAGGCTGAGGGAAGTTGTGCAGGAAGAGCAGGACTTGCAACTGGTTTAGTGCTCTCTCAGCATTTAAACCTAAGGTTGGCACATTCCTTAGGCACTCGGGGCCAGCTTACACCTGCCTTCAGTGTCCTCTCAGCCCTATGAGAGAAGGCTGAGGGAGCTGGGGGTGTGCAGCCTGGAGAAGAGGATGCTCAGAGGTGACCTCATTGCCATCTACAACTACCTAAAGGGAGGTTGTAGCCAGGTGGGGTTGGGCTCTTCTCCCAGGCAACCAGCAACAGAACAAGGGGACACAGCCTCAAGCTGTATCAGAGGAGGTCTAGGCTGGATGTTAGGAGGAAGTTCTTGACAGAGTGAGTGATTGGCATTGGAATGGGCTGCCCAGGGAGGTGGTGGAGTCCCCATCCCTGGAGATCATAGAATCATAGAATCAAAGATTGGAAGGGACCTTGAAGATCATCCAGTTCCAACCCCCTGCCACAGGCAGGGACACCTCCCACTAGTACAGGTCACTCAAGGCCTCATCCAACCTGGTCTTGAACACCTCCAGAGAGGGAGCAAGATGTTCAAGAAAAGCCTGCATGGGGCACTTAGTGCTATGGTCTAGTTGACTGGATAGGGCTGGGTGATAGGTGGGACTGGGTGAGCTTGGAGGTCTCTTCCAACCTGGTTGATTGTGTGATTCTATGATTGTGTGATTCTATGATTCTGTGATTCTATGATTCAATGATTCTATGATTCAGTGATTCTATGATTCTGCTTCCTCTCTCCACAGCACATTATGTAGTTTCTTAATTTCATTCCCATTTCATTCTGGCAAGCAATACAGGATGAAGCTGGACGAGACAATGCAAATCTGTGAAGAACAGGAAAACTACTAACAGTGCAGAGCTTGCTTTTTGCTTTATAAAAGTTTGAACAGGCCTCTAAACCTTAGAGGAGTGACTGCACACTCTGTAGCTAGTGAAAAAATAGACCAGGACCTAAAATGTGGCAAGTGCCTTCCACTACACTTCAGTCCCTTCTCAAGCCATGAGAAAAAAAAAAAAAAAAAACATTGAACACTCAAAGGGGTAAGTAGCAAATGGAAACACTATTTGGGTATTGCTCTTTTTAAACCTATTCACTCACTCCCAGATCTAAGTCCTTCATCACAAAGTCAACATAAAGAAGCAAAACACTGTCCAGGATTTTCAGCACATGCACAACATCTCCACACTGACTTTTCCTGGTTTGGTAAAATGCATTCAAATAAATAGAAGTAGGAATTGCACACACAGGTTGGGGAAAGCAGGTGTATAAATAAAACTGGAGCTATACCAAAATAACTTTTCCTAGCAAAATCACCTTGTGGCTAAGTGATATCCTGCAAAGCTGAAATATGAATTAAGGCTGATATTTGAGCACATGAAGCACCTCTGACAAAGCATCCAAACACAGCAATTGGCCTGAGTTAGAAAGCAAAGAGTAACTATTAAAATGTTTTTTTCTTTTTTCTTTTCTTGCCAAAAATTGTCCCATGGAAGTTTTCTGCTGTGCTGACATACTGATGGCTTGCAAAGTTCTGGTTTTGCTAAGCTGTGTCACATGTTTTGAATAAGGAAGAATGAAACCTACCAGCACAACTCTGTCTCAACCTCAAGGAAGACCAGACCAAGCAAGACAGAGTCCCTGACTGTTTCATAAAAGAACTTGAACCTGCAGCCAAAGCTGACCTCCAATTGCTGGTGAACACTGGGGCAGTTTCCACTAGGTAAAGGTCTGTCCCATTACATTCTCTGTATTGAGAATCTTTCCAGCAGACATAGTTAAGCACAGATCTGCACTGATTTACTGAAAACCAACACAATCTTACCCATTAGTAGAATAATTGCCTGGCTAGTCTTGCACTCCACACTTCTCTCCCAGCTTCCCATGGCTAAATGACTCCTTTCAAGCAGGCTTTTCCCAGTGGAAGATGAAAGTGTTCTTCCATGTCTTATTTCAGATGCTTCCACTTTCAACAGGGCTGCAACCACTCTATTGTCTACCTGTCAAGCTGAAATCACTTTGCTCCTCTTGAATAACACCTGAGTCTATAAACAAGCACATGGAAACCAGTGCCAATCATAGAATCATAGAATGGTAAGGTTGGAAGGGACCTCAAGGATCATCTAGTTCCAACCCCCTGCCATAGGCAGGGACACCTCCCACTAGAACAGGTCACTCAAAGCCTCATCCAGCCTGGCCTTGAACACCTCCAGGGAAGGAGCAGCCACAACCTCCCTGGGTAACCTGTTCTAGTGTCCCTGGGCAAGATGCTGCCCATGACATGCAAAGCCTACCTGGATACAAAATCATAGAATCATAGAATCATTGAATGGTAAGGTTGGAAGGAGACCTCAAGGATCATCTAGTTCCAACCCCCTGCCATAGGCAGGGACACCTCCCACTAGCATTCATTGCAATGGCTTAGTTCTGGTGGTTTGTAAAACTCAGGATGCCTGTAAATGCAGAGGGGCACTAATCAGTGATTTCAAGTGCCATTACTCTCCCCATGTGCATCTCAGGTGGGTATGGATTTAGAAGTAGCAAAGATTAATAATTCAATGGTTCAGCTTTTCCTAGCACAGCTCTCTAGGAGGTTTGCATTTTGGACTATATAAACCTCCCACATTCACCTGTGTGCAATGTCACTTAGGCCACTTGGCAGGGGGTGACAGAACACACTGGGGTACAAGAACCTGCCCTCAGATCCATTGATTGAGAACATTTACACACTTGAGAAGCTTCCCCTTCCCAGGCCTCACCAGTGAAGCTCCAGTCAGAGGAAAACAACACTTGCCTAAATCTCAGTGCAGGATGGAGGCTTTGGAGAAGAGCCAGCAGATGAGATCCTCTTCTTGTGTCTTGGGTAGCACTTTCAGGCGGACTTCTGGCCTCAACCTCCGGAAGAACCCAGGTGACTCTTCCTCATTTACGAGCAATTCTCACTGAATCATCAAGTTAATCCTACAAGGGAAACAAAAAGAGAGAGAGATTTATTCCTGTGCAGAGCATGACTATAAGGATTGTGCTTCACTCAGATCCCACAGGGAGAAGTTAAAGAGGTGTCTGAGCCTTGAGCTGACAGTGCACACAGAGCACTTTAAACTCAGGTCACAGAATGGATTGGGGGGGAGGGTGGAACCCAACTTTTTATTTTCTGATTTTAAAAGCAACCTGCACAAAAGTTGTCTTGGTAAATAGAGAGCAAAATTTCATTGGAAAAATCAGGCCTAGAGTGAAGTTTTCTCTTTCCTACATGAAATGGCTCTCTCTTAATCTCAAGGCTGTAACAATTCTCCAGCTAATCCTCCTAAATCCACCTTTTTTTCATCACAACACATCTGTGAGGCCAAGTGTTTCTGCCTTTGCCCTGAATAACCTTTCTTCTCCTCTCAGGTACACCTAACATCTCAGTCACTACCAGCACATTCCCACTGACACAGACACACCAAATTCCATCCTAGTTCTGTGGAGAGGATAATATTTCCCTATCCAGACCTCCTTAAAGAAAGCACATCAAGTTATTCCCTTATTTCCTAGATTCCATATTCCCATATTCCTATCCCCATTTCCATATTCCCATATTCCATATTCCCATATTTCATATTCCCATTCCCCTATTCCATAACCCCATATTCCCACATTCCATCTCCATATTCCCATATTCCTATTCCCACATTCCATATTCCCATATTCCATAACCCCATATTCCCATATTCCATCTCCTTATTCCCATATTCCTATTCCCACATTCCATATTCCCATATTCCATAACCCCATATTCCCATATTCCATTTCCATATTCCCATATTCCATATTCCCATTTCCATATTCCCATATTCCATAACCCCATATTCCCATATTCCATTTCCATATTCCCATATTCCATATTCCCATTTCCATATTCCCATATTCCATAACCCCATGTTCCCATATTCCATTTCCATATTCCCACATTCCATATTCCCATTTCCATGTTCCCATATTCCATAACCCCATGTTCCCATATTCCATTTCCATATTCCCACATTCCATATTCCCATTTCCATGTTCCCATATTCTATAACCCCATATTCCCATATTCCATTTCCATATTCCCATATTCCTAGATTCTGGCACGTCAGCCTTATAGGACTTCTACAAGCACGAGTCTGCAGGAGTGGCTGAAACTTGGGACCCCCACTCGTGTGTTTGCCATCACCATGAAGTCACTCAGTGGGCATCCAGCAGCAGAAGTGCAAAATGAGAGCTGTGTGTGCATAAAGCACTGCGAGATAAGCCAAGAGTGTGAAAAAGCAAAGAAATGAGCCAGGCCTGATTCTGATGCTGCATCAGTATTCAGCAGTGGGTGCAGTGGGACAGCTCAGTATTTACACTGGAGTAAAGCAAATCAGGATTAGGCACCATCTGCCTGAGAGTCCCAAGTGAGCAGAATTGCTCCACACGTCACATTCGAATCCTCTTCCTCCTCTCTTTCATCTCCTACACGTTTCCAGGTTTTCCATTCAGCTCCGGCGACAAAAGATTTTACAAAATGACAGTCTGGATTGAGAGACCAGAAATGACAACCTCTGACAAAAGAGACACCAAACTTTTATCAAGGATAAGTGCCCCTTCCACACTGACACTGGGCTGCAGTGGTAAACACGAGGCAGATGTCGAATGGAAATGAAACGTTGCGCTCCCAGGGTGGCCTCCGCTGGCGTTCGGAGTTTGATTTAAAACAAGGCCAGAGTCCTTTCATCGTTCCTTCAAAAAGTTTCAGACCTAAAGATATTCCAAACTGACACATGCTTGACCTAGAACTTGGCAGTGCAAGGGAATATATATATGTTAAAAGTAAAAACCCAGAAAGACTGATGGGGAGAATACGAGGTAAAGCAAGTTGTCTGCAGGACAGAGGGAGAGAATTTGTTCGTCAAATCACTTCTATTTCAGCATGCTGAGAGTTAAAAGTTAATTCAGGTGAAATACCTTCTCCTGTTTCTTTCAAAGCAAACTCACAACAAGCATTCAGACACCCAGACAGCTAAATATTCTTCAGCAGAACCAAAACAGGAGCCTAACTGTCCAGCAGTTTAAGGAGCGTTTCTCTGCAAGCTTTTTTACCATCTAAACCGCATTTACATCTGTGAAAGCACTTTGCCTGTTTGTTATTATTAGAGATGAGAAAATAGCACCAGACATTTGCAGTGACTTAAGAAATTCAGCCTCAAGAAGCACATATTTGAACGGGCTGAAGTGTTTCCTTATTCTAATTTCTGATCCTAGAATGGCTCAGTCGAAAGAATGGAATCATAGACTTAAAACAAAAAAGAAAAAGGCATCTCAAAACTAAATGTAGAGTTAGGAGAGTAAAGATAAAGGGTTGAGAAGATGCTGATATTTACAGAGGGGGGGAAAAAAAGCGTTAAAAGCATAAATCAAGTTGCATTTTGCTTCTCTTTTGCTTTGTTAGATTTGAGAGCAAAAAAATAAAACCAAGTGGAAGTGAAATTATGAGGTTACTCACAACTAGAATAAGTACGACTGTATTCCCCTTGGATGCCATATTTTAGAGATGATTTCTTTTTTTTCTATATGATTTCATCCCAAATGCAGCAAGACAACAAGACAAAAAAGAAAACAAACCACCCAAACTTTGAGGCCGTGACTTTGTAACCTGCCTAAAGTTTTGAGCGCCGGCGAAGCTGGCCTGTGCACACAAGACAATCAAACACACACTTTAAATGCCATGTAAAGACCTGTATAAATTTCCAAATCCCCCCCTCAAACTCCCCACCTCCACGAAGGGAAGAAATTGTGACACGATTTTACTTTTAGATGACCTGACAAACCAGCACTTTCTGGCACGGGCAGGACACTCATTCCCCTTTTCATTTCCCACTCCAAGAATTCAATCACCTGAAACGCCAAAAAAAAACCAACCCACAACTCTCATTCTCCACTCAGATATTCTCGAATCGAACCCGAGGTGCAAACAGCCTCCCTGGCCTTCTTTAAAATCATTTTCAATGCCTTGAAAACGTAAAATAGAGATGGATGGATGAATGAATGGACAGCTAGAGAAATGCTTTCAGTCATGCTTACTCCCCCCAACACAAACACCCCCCCACACACCCCACACCCCCCACACCTCCCGCTTTAAAATTGAAAAGCATCAGTATCCAAATAGCAACAGGAAATTTTTACCTCACTGTTCACTTTGCAGCTGCCTCTATTTTTTGCTGGGCAAAAAAACCACCAAGACAAAAAGTCTTTCCTAAGAAACCAAGCTTTTGACATAAGGGCAGCGACAAACGCAAACCTACAAAGAATTTCTTTTTTTTTTTTCCCCCCGTCCCGTCGTTATAATTCCTAATTTTGTGGGATGTATTGCTGGGCTGTTTATCATAACAGTGTGCAATAAAAAGGACGACTAACTCTTGCAATTTTCTCCCTACTCCTCCCCTTGACAGGGGCCACTGATAGGGAAAGAGGCTCGGAAAAGCAGAGCAGTGAAAGGCTAAGAAACAATAGGCAACCATGGCTTTGACAATGCAGCCCTGAACCCTTTTTGCTCCCGCTGTGACACTTGCATTCAAGAGCAAGGGCGGCTGCCATCATAAGAATGGACAATGGCATGAGGAATACAAGGGAGAGGGGGGGGGGGTTNAGAAAAAAAGGGGGAGGGGGGGGGGAAAAAAAAAAAAAAAAAAAAAAAAAAAAAAAAGGAAATCAGATGAATTCAGAGCTAAGATGGCAGAGCTCTCACCTTTTCCGCTTTTTTTCGAGTAATCTGGATGGAGACGTCCCGCAGAGAAGAGATAAAAAGGGTGTGCTGAACTGTTGGATGGTTCTGAAGACTTCTGCATTTGCAAACGCATTTTAGAACTATTTGTAGGGGTATATATGCTGCATGCCATCTCTCTGTCTCTGTCTCTCTCTCTCTCTCTGTGTCTCTCTCTCTTCTGTTTTATGTCCTGCTATCTCCATCACACACCTCTAATAGTATGAAGACTTTCTGCCCATGTAAGTAAGTGAGAGTGTGTGTTCCTTAATGTTTGAATCAAGACACACGTCTGCATGCATTTCTAATCTAAGGAGCCTATAGCAGTTACTACAACTATCAATTAGTCAGCAATAGCTTGAGATCCCCATGTGTCTGGGTGAACAAAGGTGAGAAACACATGCAAATAGTACTACAGCACCTGGGTCACGTACAGTAACTTAGCTAGCAACAAATAATTGCATCTGTTTCTGCCTTTTCGATGCTTCTTGCTCATTGTTATGTAAAGTTACAGGTTATTAATGTGAGCAGCGACACAATTAGACATGGCATTGTATATTTTCATTGGAACAACACAATAAAAGGAAATTAAGCTTAACTAGATGGAAACAAATGGCGACTTAAAGGCTTTAAACTAAAAGATTCTCTCATCTGTAGCACTGCTTCCAGTTTTTTGATCAACTGCTCCTGAGTAGATGGATTTGGTAATTTCATATATATTAGATAAGGAACTGATTATTCCAGAGGAGACAGAGTGGATGCCTAATTTCGTGAAGTTAAGTCCATAAAAAGGGTAAGCTAAATTTGTTACTATATTATTTTTTAATTAAGCGGCTGTTACTTTTAAGATCATTTTAAGGGTGGGTTTGGGTCGCTTTTCTTTTATTCCCCCTCAGATGTTTTAGACTTAAGCCAAACAATTAAGAAGAAAGATACGGTACCTTTCACTCTCTCCTTCTTCTTAACCTCAAAAAGAATGAGCCTTACCTTTAAAAAACTGTCAGAGTAAAAAAAAAAAAACCAAAACAAAAAACCCAAAAACCCAAATAATAAAACGCCTTGAACAAAATCGAAAGCAACAGAATGAAAAAGCTCCAAAAATCCAGCACCACCCTGACTCCACCACAAGAAAAGACAGAGCTAGGTTGCTATCCATGAGCAGAGAGCATTTCAGAGGTGACAACACGTTCTGTGGGCAACGTTATTTACACAGACTTGATAAGCGCGGCTACGGCTCCAAACCGTCATTTAATTTGCAGAAATTGCACCCCACGTTTGGAAGTGCAGGAAAACTCTGCAAAATTAAGCAGTTTGGGGTTTCTTGTAGCTGAGAAGGAAGCTTTTTTTTTTTTTTTTTTTTTTTTCCCCCATGTACAATATCCTCACAGAGTCCTGCAAGGGTGCACACTGCATAACCCTCTACCGTTAGCTCTCTTTCTACTTGTATCGGCTTCCATGGGAGGCTAATTAGTGATAGCAAAGGGAAAAAACCTCCCTCCAAATTTGGGGCTCGGAGAAGCTGTCAAATTTATTTAGCTTTAAGTAGCATAAAGAGAAAAAAAAAAAAAGAGAGAGAGAGAGAGAGAGAGAGAAATAAATATCTTACATTTAAAACAACAGAAATATCTCCTTAAAGAAGTAACTCCCCAGCTCCCTCACCTTTTAAAGAACGAACTAGTGGCTGGAAGATTGCAGCCAGCCACTGCTAACGACATTGGAGGTGCTCACAATGAAGCAAGATTAAAGCAAAGCTGCAGTAAAACAAATCTCTTTGCCCAGAGAAGCCCTGAGCGCAAGCGTCCCAGAGCTGAACTGTACAGCCTTAAAGAAAGCAAGAAGGGGCTTTAAAAAGCAGTGGTGCTACATGGGTGTTGTGCTGACCCACCATGCAGTCTCAGTTCCAAAACTTAGCTGTTGGGAATTGCAGGTGCTATGGAGACGGAAGATTTCCAATGTGCCAAGCGCAGAGTTTATCGCAGGCTCTCTGAAAGGAAAAGACACCGCACAGAGGACCAGCACAACACCCAGAGGCAGTGAAACTCCACCAGGCACAACCACGTTCGCCGTCCCTTTGCCAGAGGTCCTAGGAGGCAGACAAAAGCATAACAAAAACTACAAAATAATCTCACCCTTCGCTGAACAATGAGACCTTAAAATATACGTACGCCAGGGTATTACATGCAGAACAGGCAGGGGGAGGGGCAGGGTGTGTGTGTAGTGGGG
>WBNM01045797.1:71875-100801 GCA_013399055.1 Ramphastos sulfuratus
GAGGATGTTTAAGCCACTCTGTACAAGCCTCGCTCCTACATTCCTGTCTCACTCCAGGTCCTGAGCGCTCAAAGCAAAAATCACACAGGCTTTATTGTTTAAAAGCAGGACAGTCTCCTTTCCAGACAGGTATTTTCTCTCTTGCTGCTAAGCGTATGGAGCACTAAGTGTTTTCTAGGTAGACACTCTAGATTATAACAAGGAGTCCATTTTTCTTCCAAGCTCAGACTGGTCAACCCCCACCAGACTCCTGTTAGGCAGCAATGTCCTCTGTGCAATCTGAGCTAGGGACAAGCGCAGTGGCTTACAGGGCAAGACTCTGCAGACCTCTTCTCCGGTGCACAGGCAGTAATTAGCGACAAAATTTCCAGATCACAGAACATGCCAAGGAAGGAGTTACCTCACGCAGTGATTAACCTCCAACAAAATGAGGTGGGGGAGAGAGCCTGGGCAGGGGGTGAGGGCAGCCAGGACAAAAAAAAAAAAAAAAAACCAACAGTCTACCAGCAACCATGGGATGAAATTAGAGTGACCTCACATCAGTGAACTGGCATAAGATTTTGGATCGATGACAAAAATTATGGAGGCTTTGCAGAACGGAGCTGCCAAGCACATTTTAATTCCCCTACTGCAGACCTTGTGGGGATTGTATGGAGAAGCAGAACACTCTAGGAAAAAGACCAACCAACCAACCAACCTGCAATTAAGCAGGGCATCGTGATCATTAAAGGCATCTAATTCAGAACTATCTTTTCTTTTAAAAGGTAGCTTTTTGACCTTAAAATGCCTGACTTACAAAATGCCCTCCCTTTGAATATTACACAGCCCTGGGATTCCTAAAAAGCTGCCAAGTCTCTCTTTTCTGGGTCACACAGGGCAATAGGAGCTCAACCCAAAAGGCTTTATGACCTTGTGGCTTAGAAGGAAGGAGTGATTTGGAGGACTTCCCAGGAGAGGAGGGTGGGCTACAGGCATATGAGACACACATCTCACATACAGAAAGATTCCCTTGTGTTGCCTTGGACAGGAAACTGGAGGTGAACTGCCTCTGCCAACATTAACCCCTTCCTCTGGATCAGATGAAGCCTTCAATCTCCAACCCTGACAATTGTTTCACCAGTGTCGGCTACACCTCAAAGGAAAAGAGCTGCAGCTGTGATAGGAGATGGACCCAGGTCAAAACTTACAAAGAGAACTTCTGGGAGCAACAGAGTTTCAGTGAGGTTGTGCATTTTGGAAGTCTTCAGAAAGGGAAAAGAAATCTCCATGAGTGAAAACAAGAACTGAAGCTACAGCAAACAAGAGAGGTTTGGAAGGTTTTCTTCACCAACCCTTTCAAATATCAAAGACTGCTTTTAAAGGATCACTTCTGGCTTTGCCTCTTTTTATCTTTTATGATCAAATTTTGCAATTCCAAATTTCAGCAGCACCTTAAAAAAAATAATAATAATTAAAAAAAAAAAAAAGCCTTGCTAATGCCTCATCTGAATGTATCCATCCATGCCACACATGGAGCCAGGCATAGCCTGTAAGCTTGCAGGCCTAGGAGTGGAACCAAAAGCACCACAGCAATGAGTGAAATGGGATAATGCCCATGAGCTGACTTGCAAAAGAACTGCAACTCAAGCACAGTGAGAGATGCCCATTCACTGCAAGACAAAGAACAATAAATAAATAAATCATGTAGAAGCAAAGGCAATTCATTTATTAAAAAAAAAAAATAAATGAAACATGAGAGTTGAATGTGGGCTAAAGAAAGAGGGGGAAAGAAATCTAGGGTGAGAAACCTGTAAAACTGAAAGGAACTTTGGCTAGGAAGACAAATGAAAAGTATTTATCTTGCATGTCACTGCATCCTGATCTCTCTCTATACCATGTAAATGCACAGAATCCTGTCTGTCTCAGCATCCCACCGCATTTCACAAGAGCAGGTTTCAGAGCACAGTTGCAGCACATCTACCTTGGTAACCTCCATGGTACAACCAGCCTAGAAAGTCAGCCCAGATCACCTCTCCTGACTTACAGGACACATTACACCAAGAATAACCCCAACTAGGTTTTGTGCATGTGTCAGCATCTCTACACAGGGAGGTGTCTTTAAGCAGAGGGACACTGCAGGAGTCAGGGAGGGAGGGGGAATATTTCTGGCATTATACAAGATGCTCACAGTGAATACGTGACTGGAGCTCTGAACAGTGCCCTGCTCTGTCCAGTTGCAGAGCACAGTGTGTGCTCCACAGCTTAATAACGTACAAATCTCTTGTCTGCTAGTAGGTCAGGGAGAGGGGAGAAAGGGGTGCTGCCTTGAGCCATTATTTCAGCACTGGCTGCCTTCCAGGAACTAACAGAGCTTCAGAAGGCATGGGCAGGCTTGCTTACATCTGCTTCCCTCTGCTGTAGCTGGAGACAGACTTACACACTGAGAGCTTCTTTCTTTTGCTGTCTTTTTCTGTCTTTTCTTCCTCTTTTTGGTTTTTTTTTTTTTTTTTCTTTTTTGTAATGGGTTTGGACAAGCTTTCAGTAGGTATTCTCAGGATTCTTTCCCTCATCTCAGCTTTGGGAGCAACCACTGCAAATGAATTTGATAAAGAGAAGGCTTCTATAATTGTCTCATTCGGTGGCTGCGGCAATGGCAGCATCTGGCCTTGTGGTAACGCATCTGTCTGCAAAAGCTGTGGAGCCTCTGTTAGCTCCTGTCAACAGAAAAAGTCAGGTACCTGTCTTGTTGCCATACAGGCAGGCACACAAAAACTCCACCTGGGCTGCCCAAAGTCATGAGCAAATCTAAGCTTTGAGAGTCAGACCTTGCCCCATGTGCTGGGATGCATTTCTGGCAACGTAGCTGCAGAAACACAGAGCTTCAGCTACCCAAGTCCTGGGTCCAACCTCTGCAGATCACAGTATTTAAATAGTCATTGTTCACTTTCCTCCTTACTGCTGGAATAGTAAATAAGAAGACACCTTTGCAATGCTCCTGGTGCTCTAGTATGTGATTAATAATGCAATTACATCTCAGCATTAAAACAACGAATTCAGGGAGCACATCTCTGGTCAGCCAGCACCTATAAAAACTCCCCTGTGTCTCCCTGTCTAGGAACCTTACCCTCAGTGTTCTTCAAACCCTCGCTGAAACCACAGCAAACACTGCAACCACTCTTTCCATCAGAATAAAAGTAGGTACATTTCATTTTACAAATCAGAAGGTAGGTAAGAAAATCAAAGGAAAATCTGAAAGTAAGCGAATCAAAGAAGGGTTTGGGTTAGAAAGGACCTCTAGAGATCGTTCAGGTGTCAAAATATTCTGAGGATGCATATGAGATTACAAGGCTGCAAGAAGTCAGTTGTGGTATCATTGCCTCCTGCTCAGGGGTGTTCAAGGCCAGGTGGGATGAGGACTTGAGCAGCCAAGTCTAGTTGAGATGCATCTCTCCCCATGGGGAGTTTGGAAGAGATGAGCTCTGATGTCCTTTCCAACCTAACCCATTCTATGATCAGTTTGCAGGTGAGGCTGAGGATTTCCAAGAGAGGCACCAAAACGAGGCAGGGAGGCACAGGGTCTGTTTGAAACAGTAATGTGTGGCCACTGGTATGAAAAAAAGGCTTGAGGAGCACTTGTTTGTGGAGCCATAAAGACCAGGGTGGGGTAGGGGGTGACCCCAGTCTCACATTCCTCATGATGCCATGGAATAAAAAAGAGCACTTTAGTTTTGTTCTGGTCTCTGTCCACTGACTGATCTCATCCTCAGCTAAAACAATAGCATCACATATACAAATATTGGCAGCTCCCTGCCTTGTTTTTCACCGCGAGCCCAAAGGGTACATGGCAGTGAAATTGCAAGCTCTTCTGAGCATGTCTAATCAGCTCTGCCTGCCAGAGTTTCAATCTCTGGTGGCCAGTTCTGTTCCCAATTTATAGAAAAATGCAGCTTCTAGTACTTGTGGTGTTCTGAGGACAAGCTCTGGTCCTCAGGCCCATCTGAAACAGGAGAAGGACACACGCAGAGGGAACAGGCACAGAGAGGAGTTTATTAATTGGCCTCTCTTGATCTCCCTGCTGGGATCCTTACTCAAAGCCATGGGACTTGGTGAGATCAGCTTGCCAATGGATTTGTTTTTCCACTGCGCCTCCTGGAGTTAAAACCTTGGAGGTAGAGCCCAGGAGGTGGAAGACCAAACCACAGCAGGACTCCCAGCTGCCCTGCAAGGCAGTGAAACTCCGAGGCTGCTCTGTAGCAGAGGGCAAGAAGAACCACCCTGCACAGCCCTCAGTCTCAGCCAGCTCAGACAGGAGTGGACAATAGTCCATCATTTCCCAGACAGAACTCAGCAGTTCTTCTTTCCTCATCAAGGCTGCTTTCTCTCTGTAATTAATACCAATAACTCAGCAGTGCCAACTTGTCTCTAAAGGACAAGCACATTTTTTTTTCCTTTCTTTCAAGAATTGTGTAGGTGCCTATGGATGCTACAAAGATTATCAGAAATACCCAATAATTGGTCTCTCTTTAAAGGAAAAAGAATAAAAAAGTCCAGGAGGGCTTTATCTGCACCTTTCAACAACTAAACAACTTGTAAAATGTCAGTGTTGCACGGTTGGGGCTGACACTGTGCTCATATAACTTTTGATGTAAAAAAAAAATCAGCTGCCAAAACTATTCACAGAGTCTCCCTCTACAATGAATGGGAACAGCAACACTTCCACTAGGCAATGCACTTCTTCCTAACACAGGATCTAAACCAGCTGCCATCCTTCACTGTCTGGACATGGACTCTTCTCTCTCCACTTGTTAAGATTCTGAGTGGACAGCTTAGCCCTAAACTAGTAATTTTAGAATCATAGAATGGNCAGATGTTTGAATTCAGACAAGATTAATCCTCTGCAAAGTATCCAGCCCATGTATGACTAGCAGTGGGATTTCCTACAGGGATGTAGCAGCAGAAAATTGATAAAGCTCTTGAGAATCCTATATCATTTGGAAAGAACACATTTCAAAAGCCCTAGTCAATATCTCAGCTATCCCACAACAAGTTTTTGACATAGGCTGTTACATCTCAGAAGCAGAAACTTGTGAGAAAGAGGTGATGGAGAATGTTATTTATGCTACTTAAACAAATCTCTTCTTCATTTCAAAGGCTTAATCATTTTCACAGAACTGTCAGGGTTGGAAGGAACCTCAAAGATCATTCAGTTCTAACCCCCTCAGACATGGGTAAGGACACCTCACACTAGGTCAGGTTGCTCAGAGCCACATCCAGCCTGGCCTTAAAGACCTCCAGGGATGAGGTTTCCACCACCTCCCTGGGCAACCTGTTCCAGTCTCTCACCACCCTTATAGTGAAGAAATTCTTCCCAACATCCAATCTGAATCTACCTATTTCTGGTTTTGCTCCATTCCTCCCAGTCCTATCACTACCTGACACCCTAAAAAATCCCTCAGCAGTTTTATTGCAGCCCCCTCCAGATACTGGAAGGCCACAATAAGGTCTCCTCTGAGCCTTCTCTTCTCCAGACTGACTAACCCCAACTCTCTCAGTCTGTCTCCATAGCAGAGGTGCTTCTGTGTCTCTTACCTTGGTTCTCACCTCTTTACTCTTCTACCTCTGCTATACTTGTACACATACACTCACACACACAGAGATGTATGTAGTTGGTCTTGATAGAAATGGAGATAACCCTTAAGAAAAGCAGCTTCATCTTACATAATTCCAGGTTACAGAGAAGAGGGAAACATCTGCTAGCATTTCAATGGGCTAAGAAATGTCTTAGTCACTTCAAAGCCTAGAAGTGGAATAATTTGAGGTGCTACTGGGTGCTGATCAGATTTATGCCAATGGTTAGTGAGCCTTAACTGCAAACAGGGACATAGCAGAGCTCCTATAAATCAGCTGCTGCATGTTTTAAAGTCACCACTCACCCAGGACTGCATTAGTCACATGTAAACTGTTGAACCTGGAGAAGTAAAACTTTCCTGATGGTCACAGTAGTTGCCTTATAGAAGGCTTGATTACCCTTACATTAGCCTGTAAAATTACCATTATTATTGGACTTAAAACTAACCACTGGTGTTTCAGCTCAGCAGCCTCCTGCAGCAGACTACAATAGGCTGACCCTGCACTGTGAGCATGATTCATACCTTCAGGGGCAGAATATAAGGGCTTATAATGCTGCTTTGGCACGCTGGAGGATGTGCATGACTTTAAATACCTGTATCCTAGAGCTCCAGAGAAACAGGTTGGTTGGTTCCCCCCAAGGATTCTGAAACCAACCAGATTTGGTCTGAAATGGATTTATGTAAAAATGGGTTTTGATATTCTAGTGGAACTGTGATAAAACTAAAGAGACTCTAAAGAGTTGTTGGCATCTAAGCCTTCGCAGAGAAGAGATGAGCCTGCAGAACAAACACTGAAGCTGGACTCTTTGGCTTGCCTTGAGGCCAGCTACGCTAAGCAAGTTCCATACAACTCCACTGCCTGCTCCCTGGGCACTTCCAGCTACTTATACAAGTGCTAAAACTGGCTGCTAGGCTGTCATAGGGTGTCACAAGTTTTATAATCCACTGTCTTTGAGGAATTCACCTTCAGAATGTGTGGTGGGAAGATGATACAGTAAAAAGCATCACTACCCTCTAACTCCTTTTACTTATGAGTTTGCTCAGCCCTCAACAAAAATGCCTGCAGAACTCTTTGCAAGTTTAGCCTGGTGTAAGTTGATGGTTTCACTGGCAGTAGTGAAGTGTTGAAGCTGCTCAGGGAGGTGGTGGAGTCACTGACCCTGGATGTGTGTAAGGGTCACAGAATCACAGAAGCATTCAGGTTGGCAAAGCCTCTCGGGAGCACCAAGTCCAATCTAGAAGCCTACTCTACAAGATTCACCTTAAACCATATCCCTAATCACCACATCCAAAAGACTTTCAAACACATCCAGGCTGGGTGACTCCACAACCTCCCTGGGCAACTCATTCCAATCCCTCACCACTCTCTCCATGAAAGCTTTCACCTACTGTCCAATCTAAACCTCCCCAGCCACAGCTTGAGNGAGCTGCTGCAGCCCTCTGAGCATCTTCCTGGCCTCCTCTGGACTGGCTCCAACTTTTCCATGTCCTTCTTGTGCTGGGGGCTCCAGAACTGCACACAGGACTGCAGGTGGGGTCTGAGGAGAGCAGAGCAAAGGGGCAGAATCCCCTCCCTTGCCCTGCTGGCCACGCTTGGCTCCAGTACCTCCCCCTACAGCATCATGCTCTCTGCTGGACTGAGGTAATGAAGTCTGGATGTGGTTGTTTGAATGTGGTGCTTGGGGATATGGTTTAAGGTGAATCTTGTAGAGCAGTGTTCTAGGTTGGGCTTGGTGCTCCTGAGGGGCATTGCCAACCTGCATGTTTCTGTGATTCTGTGATTTTTGCCTGATGAAAATCTGGTACAATGATGCCTGTGGGGCTGAAAATAATAAAAAAAAAAAAAATAAATAGAAGAAAACCAAACCAACATATCCAAACCGTGATCAGAGGCTTAGGTTTCTAAACCGTATCGAGGTTGCACAAACAAATTGACATCAACATATGGGGAAAGTCTGAAGTTGCAGCAAACATTCACATATGTGAGAAACTTTGGCATGTAAGAGTGTGTGTGTCCCCCCCCCCCCCATTAAATTCAGACACACAATGCACAAGATGAAAGTTATGCAGAGGCATTAACGTTTGCAAGATCAGACCCTGAGATTTCTCTGCGTGGTAACAGTTCCTTTAGGTTTAATCTGCTATTGCATTAATATCTATAAAGAGCATATATAAATATAAATCAGATGGCAGCTGCAGCCTTACTGAAGACAAAACAAAAAAGACTAAAGGGCTAAGGGGGTAACTAACTTCTCCATGATGGCAATTTCCAAGGCTGTGTATTTGGGGATTATCATCCTGCTCTAACTGCAGGGTATTTTTTTTTTTTTCATACACTCAGATGTATACATGAAGATGAAAAAAAAAAAAAAAACCAAAAAAACAAAAAAAAAGGCAAAGAAATTAATTTGAGGAAGAAGAGAAGGACAATAAAGATGGGGGAAATAGCTTCCAAATGGACAGACTGCCCTTATACAGGAGCAAGTGATAGTCTTAAGTATACCAATCCTCCCCCCCCACCCCCACCCCAGATTTCTGGTGTGCTCAACACTTAAGAAAATTCACCAGGGAATAATGACCTCTAATTTATCTTGGCTACAGTGATCTTCATCTGTGCTTCTGTTAATCTCACTCTGAAGATTTCAGGGTACTTTATAACTAGGGACTGACTCATTCTCTAGCTGCCTAGTAGTTAATCTGCTCAGATATTTCCCCAAATAACCATCTGCTCTACCTTGTATTTGTTTCACTCTCTGGCTATCTCAGTTCTTGGTCTGTCCTGCTGGCTTATTCAGCACTCTTTAAATTTCTCTTCTGGCCTTATGTCTGGTTGCTTATGTTTTGGACAGACAATAGAGGTGATACAGGCCATTATTCATGAGAAGCTTCAAGTGTAACGTGAGAAACATCTCATCTCCTGACCCCTGTTAGCATAAGAATTGCTGATAAAATTCTGGACTGAAAGAGAAGAATCTTCTGGGAAAAATATAGGCAAAAGTTTCACTTGAGAGATGTGTTTTGTAAGAAGAGTCCAGATTAACTCTCTGCCAGAGGGCCAGATCTAACTCGTAGTACAGATAGTGGGAACCTAAGGACGCGGTGCAAGGGAGATCTTTGGTGCTTGTGAAATGTTTAAGAGAAGGATATTCTTTGCCACTCCTGCAGCTCTGTGCTCTTGCATTTTATTTTATTTCTTAACCAAGAATTGCAAAGCTATTTGCACACTTTAGTGAACTGAGCCTCACAGCACTTTTGGAGAGGGTATAAATGTAGCTCTACTGCCTCCTCATCTGGATCACCTCAGTTAAAGAGTGGAGAGATGTCTTTGGATCAAGCATTATTATCAATTTACTGAGCTTTAACCAGTTTCAGCTGACTTGAACAGACTTAAATCTGAAAGGAGTTGAGGTGACAGTGGAAGAATCACCCATGATGAAAACAGTCTGTGTCAAATGATCATCAGACACAAAATTCAGAGTACATCTGATCACAGAGGGCATGATTTGGTAGCAGTGAAGCACACAGCTGCAGTTTAGAAGCAATGGCAGGAACTGCTGATGTACCTATGGAAAACACACAGATAGGTAGGTAGGTGGACAGGCCTTTGTCTGCAGTTGGGATCACTTGACATGGCTAAAGGTTTTCCATACCTAGTTTTGGTGATTCTAAGCACAATCACTTTTTCCTTTTCCTCACTTGTACCAAGACACTGTACCAATCACAAGCAAGGTGTTCATGCTGTTCCTCCCTTCCACTGGCTATCATTTCATGCCAAAGATGGCACAGCTGCAGGAGGGTTGGACAAAATGACCTTTGAGAGTCCTTCCCAACACGATGCAGTCTGTGAAATGATGGAGTTGCCTTAGCAGAAGTAGAGCACTGGGTCTGCCAACTTCAGTGTATTTTTCTGAGGCATAAAGACAAGATAATGTGTCACATCCAAAGTAGCAGAGAGATGCCTACTCTATCAATTCACAGCCTCAGCTCTAGCTGAGTGGAACTGCACAAGCCCACACTAAGATGGTTCCTGTGCTGATTCACCATACCATAACAAACAACAGGACTTGCACACTTGCTCAAGAGCTTTAGCTGAACACTTGTCACATCAGAGCACAACCCTTTGATGCCTTTCTGTCTNTCTGACCCAGGACATGAATGATGTCTGTGTCAGTCACAGACCACAGTTCACAGCTTCCAGGTGAGTTTGCAGTGCATTAGATTTCCCTGGCTTTCAGCAGTGTGCTTGAGTCAGAACAAACTAAACCAATACTACTTTAGAGGGAAACTATTAAATAAATGGCAAACTGCAAAACCAAGCAGGCAATTAATATTCTTGGATGGATTTNCTCCAGAAACAGTTTGTGCATCCAAACCCCACAGGGTAAGAGCTGGCACAGCTATCAGGGTTGTTAATGAGTCGAAACAACTCACAAGAGTCCCTTGGACTCCCACTGAGTCCAAGGATTTGTGACCCAGCCACAGAGTCATGCATGGGATTCAAAAGCAGGTGAGCTCCCAGGACATCCCCTGTCCTTCCACTGCACCATCTCAGTGATGTTTCTGGGATGCTCAAATCTCAGGTGAACATGTGCCAGCAACAGAAGGGGATCACTACCACTTTGAAGACTTTCAAATGCATTGGAGCCCAGTTCTGACCAGCAATTGAACCACTTAGCAGCACAGAGTTGTGCATAACAATTCATACATCTCAGAGCCTACACAAAAACCCCCACTGAAATGCACTTAGCTCTACCCTTAATGAAGTGCAAGTACTACAATTTTAATGTCATAGTCTCACCACATTCATGAGGGGCAGGTGCTACTTTCACCCTTTTACAACTGGGTGAAGTGAGATGCAGTGCAGCAGCTCTGCTATGAGGACAGGCTGAGGGAGTTGGGGCTCTGCAGCCTGGAGAAGAGAAGGCTTCCAGGAGACCTTAGAGTAGCCTTCCAGGATCTGAAGGGAGCTACAGGAAGGCTGGGGAGNTACTCAAACTATTCCAACACAAAATCTAAACATACTGAGAAATGTTTATAGATGTTCAAACTGCTAATGGCATGCAAAAGGCTTCTCTTTCAAATATCATAGGTCAATGAAAAGGAACATGTGAATTTCCAAATGGGCCTTGCTTGGCTGATCCATCACTATGATAACTAACATACACTCAAAACTCCTCAATGTACTCCCTCAAATGAAACCCACCAGATAGCACAGAAAGAACTTAAATAACCATTATCAATGGATTTCAGATAGAAATCAAGAAATAATTTCAGAAAGATGAGCCAACACAATCGAATGAAATGGCTTTGGAAATGGGTCAGGGAAGTGTGAACTGGCAAGCCAATTATATTTGGTATGAAGAGGTAATTCAGCAATAAAAAAGTCTCCCCCAGATTAAAAGCTTGACAAAGTTGGTCCAAGCTATGCACCTCACTAATTGATGAGTGAAAAACCTTCTGTAAACTAACAACTTCCTACTTGTCAAGTCCAATTCATAATAGGGTGGATGTTTGCTCAGAGATAGGATTTGGGTAGAGGCTGCACTCTTCCTCTGCTTGCTTTGGGAAATCAGGAGTGGCTGCTTAGCAGTCCCCACTACCTCCCAAGCCACACATCACACACACACTCCCCTCCTTGACCTCTATCTGCCCCACACAGATGACACCAGCAGAGGCAGGGCAGTTGGGCATCCTTGTGCCAAGAGCAGGCTACCAGGAGCTCAGGGTGCCTGTATCATTGCACTGCCTTCACGAGCAGCACACACACTCCTGGTGTAAGATGGTCTGACACACACCTTTCATTTCATAGAATTGTATAGATTAAAAAAGATCTCCCAGATCATCAAGTCCAACCATCAGCCTCACACCACCATGGCCATTAAATCATCTCACAAACTACCACAGCCACAGGTTTCTTGAACCCCTCTAGGGATGGGGACTCCACCACCTCCCTGGGAAGCCTGTGCCAGTGCCTGACCACTCCTGCAGAAATGAAACTGTTCCTAGCTGAGTGAGGCAAGCTGATTACCTCTGCAGCAAAGCTTAAGGGAGAAAATTGAAAAAGCCTGGAATGCTTACCTAGGCTTACAAGCCATCAGCAATTTAAAGGCATTTAGGACCCTGAAAATAGTAGCAGGGATCTGAGTCTTCTGCAACACCAAAACACTAAACTCCCATTTATGACAAGAGACACACACCACCAAGTCTCTCTCTCTGTGCTTTGCTTTTATCTCATTTGCAACCCATCCCTGTCATTATTGACAGAATATCTTCCAAATTCTGGCCCTTAAGCACTTCAAAAATAAAATGAGACTTGGAAGTCCAAGTCATTTGCAATGCTCTTGTAAATGCAACCCTGCTCTCAGCAAAGAGGAGACTCCTACAAGATTACAGGATGGAAAAGAGACTCACAGCATGGAGGAACACCATCAAGGGATGAAGCTGTTCTCTGCATCACAACACTTTGCAGGTTTCCTGTGTGGAAAGGCAGAAACATTTCCCCTTAACTTTATAAATGCCTTTGTTATTTCCAGTTGTATTCAAAAATTCAGACTGGGTGGGGAATGGCTGAGAGCAGCCCTGAGGAAAAGGACCTTGGGGTCTGGGGTGATGAAAAGCTCCAGATGAGGCTGCAGTGTGAGTGCAGCCCAGACAGCAACTGTGTGCTGGGCTGCAGCAAGAGCAGTGTGGGCAGCAGGGCAAGGGAGGGGATTCTGCCCCTTTGCTCTGCTCTCCTCAGACCCCAGCTGCAGTCCTGTGTGCAGTTCTGGAGCCCCCAGCACAGGAAGGACATGGAAGTGTTGGAGCCAGTGCAGAGGAGGCCACCAAGATGCTGAGAGGGCTGCAGCAGCTCTGCTGTGAGGACAGGCTGAGAGAGTTGGGGCTCTGCAGCCTGGAGAAGAGAAGGCTTCCAGGAGACCTTGGAGTGGCCTTCCAGGATCTGAAGGGGGCTCCAGGAAGGCTGGGGAGGGACTATTGACAAGGTCTTGTAATGCCAGGACAAGGGGAATGGGTTTGAAGTGGCAGAGGGGAGATTGAAAGTGGATGTTAGGAGGAAGTTGTTTGCAGTGAGGGTGGTGAGACACTGGCACAGGTTGCCCAGGGAGGTTGTGGAGCACAGAAGGGGAGGGTGAGGAGATACTGGCACAGGTTGCCCAGGGAGGTTGTGGAGCGCAGAAACACCAAATGTGATCAAAGATCAAAGATCACATTCTGTGCTTCTGTGCTCCACAACCTCCCTGGAGGTGTTTAAGACCAGGTTGGATGAGGCCTTGAGTGACCTGTGCTAGTGGGAGGTGTCCCTGCCTATGGCAGGTGGTTGGAACTGGCTGAGCTTTGAGGTCCCTTCCAACCTTCCCATTCTATGATTCTATGAATTTACTTTTAAAAGGTTGGACCAGGTGATCCCTGGGGGCCCTTCCAGCCTGGCATTCTGTGATTTTAGTATCATTAAGAGGTTCCAACTGAAATTAGGGCACCTCAACACCACTGACACATCCTGTCACTCTGCAAGCCAGGTTCTTAAGAAACATGTCAAACATTCCTCAGCTCACCACAAAAACACAGGGCTGAGGAGTGCTGGAAGAGCAGCCTCACTAATTAGTTCAAGGGAGGGCATCTCCAAACAAGGCAATTGAAAGCATGGGTCAAGGTTAGCACTGAATTCACACACATGAGGTTTGAGAGGAAAATGCTTCTCTCTGGGTGTCTCTTCCTGTTAATCTTGTTTCAGCCCTGCCTGGCCTGCCTGCCTCTTGCACTCTCTTCTCTCCTGGGCGGAACCCTGCAGCTCTTTGATTTCCTTTCATACTTGCAGCTATGTCATTCCTGGCTGACCCTTCCCAAACCTTGGATGTTTTCCTCTTGGAGCTGCAGGAGCAATATGTATGCTTAGCAAGACACCAGCCTGGAGCTGGGCTAGTCTTAAGGCTTTGAGAGTCTTGAGTAGCTTTTTGACAGTTCTAAGAGGTAAGGCAAAACAGGAGGAAAGATGGGAGTCATTTTTTTCCCCTGTAATTTTAGTCTTAATTTTGCTTTTCCCCCATGTGCACCCAGAAAGATAACACTATGTGTTTTTTCTTGAATCATAGAATGGTAAGGTTGGAAGGGACCTCAAAGCTCATCCAGTTCCAACCTCCCACTAGTACAGGTCACTCAAGGTCTCATCCAACCTGGCCTTGAACATCTCCAGGGAGGTTGTGGAGCACAGAATCACCCAACATGATCAAAGATCACATCCTGTGCTTCTGTGCTCCACAACCTCCCTGGGCAACCTGTGCCAGTGTCTCACCACCCTCACTGCAAACAACTTCCTCCTAACATCCAGTTTCAATCTCCCCTCTGCCACTTCAAACCCATTCCCCTTGTCCTGGCATTGCAAGACCTTGTCAATAGTCCCTCCCCAGCCTTCCTGGAGCCCCCTTCAGATCCTGGAAGGCTACTCTAAGGTCTCCTGAAAGCCTTCTCCTCTCCAGACTGCAGAGCCCCAACTCTCTCAGCCTGTCCTCACAGCAGAGCTGCTGCAGCCCTCTCAGCATCTTGGTGACCTCCTCTGGACTGGCTCCAACATTTCCATGTCCTTCCTGTGCTGGGGACTCCAGAACTCCACACAGGACTCCAGATGGGGTCTGAGGAGAGCAGAGCAAAGGGGCACAATCCCCTCCCTTGCCCTGCTGCCCACACTACTCTTGCTGCAGCCCAGCACACAGTTGCTGTCTGGGCTGCACTCACACTGCAGGCTCATGTTGAGCTTTTCATCACCCCAGACCCCCAGGTCCCTTTCCTCAGGGCTACTCTCAGCCATTCCCCACCCAGCCTGGAGTTGTGCTTGATGCAGACATTTCTGTCTCAGCTAATGGGACAGTTCCTCAGAACAGTTGCTGGAAATCATGCACCAAAGTGTCCTGTTTCCACTTCCTGCTCTTCTCTCCCTGTCCACACAATCTCTTCTAAAGAAGGCCACAAATGACTATCATTAAACATGAAGCTTGTGGCTAGTGAAGTTTTGGCTGCTTCAAAAGTCAGACAGACTGCCATGGGCTTAGCTACTTTACCAAGTCAGCTCAGCCCAGCCTAAATTACAGACTCACGAGAGATGCCCCCACAGGTGTGCACAGAGAGGAGCCCAAGCCACACATCTGAACCTGGAGGTTTCATTCGGGGTTGCTCAGACACAGAGTAGAGGATTTAGCTTCTTCTCCTTTATGGGAGTTGTATTTGGGGTTGTTTGGGAGCTAACAGGATATGTTTTTGGTGAGAAATTCCTGATAATTAGCATTCCCACAGGATGATTCTCATCCTTTCTAAGACCCAGTGCATCAGAGGTACCATCAGCTGTTCCTGAAGGGCTGCAGCACCTCAGTCTGCTTGTGTCTACATAGGACTGGTCCACAGTCCCATACAATAACCTCAGCTATCCACACCAGAAGACAGATCAGATCACACAATGAACCATAACAGCCTAGGACACACTTATTTGACAAAAATGAAAGTTAACTGTTATCAAAGCTTACTCATTTGAACATGGCATCACCCACATTACACTCAGAACCCTACCAACACAATGCAAACCCACCACTGTTAGGTGTCAGCTTCTTTGAAGGGGCTGAAGCAACATAAATCAGCCCTAAACATCTCAGATTTTTCCAAGGACATGAAAAAAAAAAAAACCCTGAAGAAAACAGACTCCCAGGGCCCCTCATAAATTCTGGCACAGAAAGGCATGTGCTTCCATTGAGTACATTTCAGAACAATATTTCCTGAGGCATTTCTGAATGGTATTGATTTACATGCAAAAGATTATGTCTGCAGCCATGCAAAGGGTCTGGACAACAAAGGTGAAAGAAGAATGCAGGAAGAAACAAATGTAGACCTTTTTTTTTTTTTTTTCCCTCAAGTTAATTAAAAGGAACTAGGTCTGATTCCCTTTGTTTGACACCAGTAGGGTACCATTCACTGCTCAGGAGTTAATCCTGATTTACTGCAGCAAATCAGAGTGATACAAGCTCAGCACATATGAGCCATTCTAAGTTGCAATCAGACAGAGGCTCCAGCACAATGCTCCCTACATCTGCCACAAACTCAGATCAAATTTTACTAATCACCTACCTCTTTTCAATCCATTATGCTGACCATTAAGATAATCATATGAATTTGTAAGTCTGAGATGGGGGAGCCATGTGAGCCTCCATGGTTGTGTTTCTATGGAAACAATTCCCCTGGCATCTTGGGTCCACATTCGGTATTCCTGTCTGACTGTTCATCTCATTCACACACCCAAAATCACCATTTTCCAAACACTCATTTCAGGAGGCCTATGTTTTCTTCTTTCTTTTCTATTCATTCATTGAGCTGGCTATCAAAGTGATGAGGTATCCAGCAGGTCACTCTGCCCTACTCCTGACCCAGAGAAATGAAGGCAACAGGGCAGCGTGGTCTCGGCAGGCCCTTTCAGCTGGGGCTTTTGCTTTATTTGATGCAACTGGCAAGACTGAAAATTAGCCCTAATGATATTATAGAGGTTTGGCTTCTTTCATCTCTCAGTGAAGATCACACACAAATTGCACTGGAAAGTGATATCTGCAGCATCTTCCATCCAGAAGCTACTGCACTACCATCTCCTTGCTCTGCTCTTTGGCAGCTTCGGCCAGCTCACAAAAGCAATCCCTTCTGTGAAAGGTGGCACCTTCTGAGCTCCATGTGCAGCCAACACCACATCTCAGCCCTGGAACAGGATAAGTTCCTACTCAGCTGAAATCAGGAGCATGCAAGGGAGCCAGAAATTAACTTCTCAATCGAAATTTGGCCATAATGCCTCAGTTCAGACTTTAGCCTTATGAAAAGTAGCAAATCCCAAGCCAAAGGGCTTAGAAGCATAGAATAGAATCACTGCATCATAGAATCAGTCAGGGTTGGAAGGGACCACTAGGATCATCTAGTTCCAACTCCCCTGCCATGGGCAGGGACACCTCACACTAGATCAGGCAGTCCAGAGCCTCATCCATCACTTCCATCACTTCTCTTCTGAGATGAGCTTCGCACTTCATCTTCCTAAGACTCACCTCCTGTTTTTAATTGCTCAGTCTCACTGCAATTGAATCCCCATGCACCAGCAGGAACGATTGCTTCCTTGTGTCTGCAGAGTGGCCATCACCTTGATCAACTCAGTAAGGATGGAACTGAGGCTTAAAGCCTCATCCAACATCACCCTGAACACCTCCAGGGAGGGGCAATCTGCAACCTCCCTGGGCAACCTGTTCCAGTGTCTCACCACCCTTGCTGTAAAGAATTTCTCTAGCCCCAACCTGCCCTCCTCAAGCTTCAATCCACTCCCTCTCATCCTATCACTACAAGCCCTTGTGAAAAAATCCCTCCCCTGATCTCCTGTACTGGAAGGCTGCTCTGAGGTCTCCCTGGAAAGATGTCCAAACATCTTCTGGATTTAAGCAGTCTGCATTCTGAATATACCAGGAACTAACTTGCAGGAGTTAAAACACCAGTTGCTGCCTTAAAATGCTGCTTCCACTCCTCCTGTTGCCAGTTTTAAACAAGCACAAGGACCACATTTTTAGACAGTGTAATTTGGCACAGATCCCCTAGCTCCATTGTTTCCCCTGGAACTGCAGTAAGTTACACCAGGGGAGGATATTGCTCTACAAAGATTTTGCTTTAAAGGAAACACACAAACAAAAACAGGTTTAGGCAAGACTGGGGATTTTGAAGCTGCATGCCTGGCTCCAGAAACTTCCAATGACTTGCAGTAGTCTTTGCTTCAGCAAGCCACAAATTTGTAAAGCTTTTAATCTTTCCATGTAAGTCAGTTCCTTTCCTCCCTTAATCATTTTTGTTGCTCCTCTCTGAATTCTGTCCAATCCACCACACAGTGCTGCCTGCATTACATCTGAAAGGCCAGAAGTATGGTGTACAGAAGCTCATTTTCAAATTCCATGACCTCAATTCTTGGGAGGATTTCAGAGACCAGACACCAGGCTATAAATGAAGAATGTGTGCCCCTATAGCTGGGTAATTTAAATGCATTTTCTGTGAATAAATCTACTCAGTACTTTCTTGATCTGTACAATCTTCTGCCATAGGGGCCTAACATAAAAATACTTCAAAGGCTCTAACAAATTCCCTCAAGATGTGATCTTCAGCATTTCAAAAGCTGAAAGACACAGAGAAGGTTTAAAGTGATCATGATATATTTTTCAAGGTAACACTCTTCAGCAACTCCTGTTCACCCATTTCTTAAAAGTGAAATGATATCCCCCTCCTGCTCTATTTGTCTCATTAACTTATTGCCTAACTTATAAGCAGTACAAAGATGAATTTGACTTTGGGTTAAGGTTTAGCATACCTCATCATCTTTAAATGAAGCACAACTATGCTTCCTTCCTTTAAACACGAGACAGTTCCAAATGGAAATCCTCCAGCCACAAACCCTCTCCTCTTGCAGCACTAAGAAAGTTTGGATTTGAGTTTCAGCCTCCATCTCTTTGCCCAAGTTGGGCTGAAACAAGACCCTCTGTAGCAACAGTTTTGTAAAAGATTATTTTGATGCTGCACCTCAGTCCCATCTCTGATGTTAATTACACAGTTTGAGCTTTAAACAGCTCTCACTTAAATATTGAAGTTGCTGCTCCTGGCTGAGACCAAGATTCCTCATGGCCTCCAAATAGTTTCATAACAAACTCTCCCAGACTGTGGCATATTTAATGAGAATGTAGATGATCAATTGCAGCCTGCCTTGCACGGTTAACTCAATCAACAAACTACTAATGACTCCAGCATGTTACAACTTTTTTTTTTGGCTAATGAGAACCGTATTGACCAGATTTTCCTCCTTCTCCCAGGATCAAATGCCAATATGGAACGAGTTCTGGTACAACTGTAACATTAGCCTGCAAGCAAAATGCTGACCAGCAACAGCAGGACACAGCCTGAGTGTCATTAAGGAGCAAAAGATCTGCCAGACTTGTGGGTCAGCCTGGCCAAATCTTTCCATGGTACCTATCTGTCTGGTGAAACCAAAACCCTGAGCAACACAGAGCTTCCACCTTGGTGCACAGCATTTCCAGACAGAAAAGCCTTTTGTTCCCTGCACACTGGCTGCACCACAGCCTGTCCCACCACTCCTCCTTTTCCTCCTCCTCCTCCTCCTCCCTGCATTCTGCTAGCATTGTGCTGCAGGATAATTTGTAGCAGGTGAGAAGCAAATGCTCTGCTTCCACTTTCTTCCACTTTTTGTGCTGCCTGTTGCTGCAATTTGCCCTCAGCTCCATTTTTTCTTCCCTCCTCTTTTAAACAGAACTCAACTGACCACGTTCTGCCTGGAAATCCAACAGCTGACCATGCTGTAAGCAAAAAGCAGGATTTGCTGCAGAGCCTGAGGACTGAGATGGGAAATGCTTCATCAGGTGTTATCTTGCCTGTTACCAACCACTGCTACAAAAAGATTTGCTCCCATGGAAAGCAATGGAAAAAATTCCAGTGACTTCAGTCATCTTTGGAGCAGGGCTTTGTTTCCTTACAAAACAACCCTCAGTTTCCACTATGGTCTGATTTCTAAAATGACCACTTTCTAAAACTGATTTTCCATTCTGCATCCTGGAGAGAATCTGCAGCCTGACCAATTTCTCTCCATCAAGAGCAGACCTGGACTTCATTTTTTTTGTCCACATTGTCGTTTTGCTGGGTTACATCTCCTGCCCCCAGCCCTTCCATTCCCTCTATCAAACAAGGATACCACTGGATGCTTCTTCTTCTGGCAAGTAAAACTGCTACAGAAAAAATAAAAAGAGCAAACCAACCAAACAAGAATTATTTTGCTTTTGATCATCTTCATGCAGACCTAAGAGCCACAGGCTCTGCCATCCCTGCCTCTAACCAAAGCAAAGCAAAGCCTAAAAACATAGTGGGTAAAAAGAGGAGAGGAAAGGGGTAATTAAGACTGGTGGATCAAATGGAAAGCATTCATTCTCCAAAGCTGCTTTTCTGACTAAGATAATTTGCCAGTGTGACTGGGAACAGGAATCGTGGAGAACACAAGCAGCTCCTCAATAGGGATTGTGTTCCTCTTTAAGAGGTGCTCCTACACAGTCCTCTCCACTTTAAAAAGCTTAAATATTAAATATCATTCAGGCAAGTCATAGTGGGGGTCCATGCTTGACTTCATTCCTCTCTTAACAATGTCCTCAGGCCAGCCGCCAGGAATTCAGACACTTAATAACTTCCCTGGGCTGAGAACTCTTCACCTCAGGCAGGCTCTGCTCTTATCTACTCTGGGAAGTGTTCCCATTCATTCCATGGGCCACTCTGACCACAGCACTCCCTGCCTCACTGACCTTCTCCTGCACTATTCTTCAGGTTCTAACTTCCCAGCCTCACCTGCAGATCTACACACACCCTTCTGGTGGCTTCCTACTGCCTCTTAGCTTTAGCTTTCATCCTACATCTAAACCCTCTGTCACTTTCTCCTTCCCCGACTCCCACATTGTCTTCTGAACCTCCATCCTCTCCCTTGCCAAGGCTGATCCACAGAGCTCCAGGACTCTGTTATGCTGACCAGTTCTGATGAAGGATCTTTTACTCAGCCTTGCATTTTAATGCTGCAGAGCCTTGTTCCAAAGCCTTATTTCTCACAGGCTGCCAGCTTCTTCCCATAAACTTCAGCTTTGCAAAAGCAATTCCAGTCACTTGGGAGCAGAAGCTGGAGCTCCACACTGGCAAGCAGTGTTCTACTCTTGCCTGCTCTTCCAGCATGCTGGAAGGTCCTGCACATACACTGATCATCTTTCTGTCCTCTAACCACTTCCCACTCCTTTCCACTGTCCTTTTTTTTTTCCCAACAGACACATGCCAGCTAGCTAGAATGGCCACTGGAAATGTGTTTTCACTGATGTACTTAGTTCTAACCTCCTCCCTCCCCCAGTTTACAAGGAAAAAATCAGAACTGAGTCCCAGATTGGATGGTTTAAGACCATTCTTATCCACTACCAGCACACAGGACCCAGTATGGTTTAATAAACATCCAAGTCACTCTAGGCTTTGTTCTCCTGGGCATCAAGCAGCCAGTTCTTGAAACAGATGACTGGCAACTCTTGGGAGTGGTTGCAGTCTAAAGTAAATTAAAGTTACAGTAAAAATAACTCTGCCACTGCTCTTGGTAAATGGAGCAGGGCATCAGCCCAGCCAGGTTCTGTACTGCAGGACTCTTTCCTCAGATTGCTTTTAAGTTCATTAAGTTTCAGCTTCAGGAAGAAAATGGTAACATTTGATTTATTGGTAGAGGGGAGGAAGGATGAGATAAGCAATAAATCTAGGAACAGCAGCATTGCTGCAGCTCATTGCAAGCCAGTCCAAGGAGTACCTAGATTCCAACCACAGTACACATTCCTGATGTCCAAGGCAAGTCCCCCCCCTGGCTCTGCACCTCAGCTTCCCTTCCCAGGATAAGAGGATGCTAACTGTGGAGCTGAATCCTGTTCCATTCAGCAGAGACATCAAATCATAAAACTGTGTCTTCACAAGCAAATCATAGAATCAAAGAATGGTAAGGTTGGAAGGGACCTCACGGATCATCCAGTCCCAACCCCCTGCCATAGGCAGGGACACCTCCCACTAGCACAGGTCACTCAAGGCCTTGTCCAAGCTGGCCTTGAACACCTCCAGGGAGGGAGCAGCCACAACCTCCCTGGGCCACCTGTGCCAGTGTCTCACCACCCTCACTGTAAAGAACTTCCTCCTAACATCCAGTCTAAATCTTCCCTCTGCCAGTTCAAACCCATTTCCCCTTGTCCTGGCATTGCAATTCTTTCCCCACCTGTACAACAGAAAACCAACCCAGCCCTCCTGGGAAGGGAATGCTACTGGGCCAGAAAGTGACTCCTCCTGGCTGTGCTTGCAAAGCTGACCCAACAGAGCCTTGAAATCAGCTGCTGCACCACCAATGCAAATAATGGGCCTCTAAGACATGTAACATTGGATAGACCCAAACTTAGCAGCAGCAAAGAAGTGAACTGCTTACTAGAATGGATTTTTGTGGTGACTTCTGAAGCAAATATAAGAAAATTAATGAATTTTCTGCCTGTTTTTTTTTTTGTTGGTTTTTTTTTCTTTTAAGAGTGGAGAAGAATGACTAGAAGGTTCTCTGAACAAATCAATGAAACTAACACCCAACAAATGACCTTTCCTCAGTGTCTTATAAGTACCTGTCAACTTCAGGAGTGCCACCACAATTGAATGGAGAGATTTAAAGCCAGACTATTCATTAGAGAGCTAACTATTATTCTAGAGACTTAAATGAATTGGCCAGTGGCCAGCCTCCCTTAATGTTTAGGTACCACTAGTAAAATAGAAATTGGCTGCTATTTGGATTACACAAAAGCACAGAAGAGGGAAAAAAAAAAAGTCTTTCAAGGGGAACAAGATCAGGTTGTTCAACTGATGATGGTCTGACATCCTCACAAGATGGCATGAAGGGTAAGCAGATACAGAGCATAATCAGGGAACCATGAAAACAAGTAGAAGTCTGTAAACACCAGAGATAGCCTCTATTTCATGGCATCTCTTAACAATCAACCAACTAAGCATGCTATAATGAATGCATTCATAAAATAAAGGGGCTGGGAGAGGGTGTCTCAATAACCTCAATTTTATTTCATGCTACAGACTGGCCATATGCAGCTCTGAATTAAAAGCCAAATTATTATCTGCTCTGCTGTAGCTCACATTTGCATTCAATGCAAACATTTCAAAGTAGGAGCTGCAAGGCTCACCATTAATCATCTGGTTTGTATCAAGTGATATGCCACCTTTATCTCCTCAGAGCCTTTCTCTCAGGATAACCTTCTTGCTCAAGTCCCCCCTCTAAAGCTGTTATTTATGATGAGTAGGACAAAAGCAAAGGAGGCTAACATGAGCTGTTAGACAACATTGCCCATGTCTGCACAGTGCAAACCAGGAAGAGCTGCTCAGCTGGCAGCAAGAAAGGCTGTCCCTGGGCAAGGTGAGCACAGCTGCACTGCTTCTGCATCACTCCTAAGTAATGCTGTTGGTGTAGATTCATAGATACATAGAATGGTTTGGCTTGGAAGGGACCTTAAAGCTCATCCAGTTCCAACTCCCTCCCATGGGACCTTAAAGCTCATCCAGTTCCAACTCCCTCCCATGAGCAGGGACACCTCCCACTAGAGCAGGTTGCTGAAGGCTTCATCCAGCTTGACCTTGAACATCTCCAGGGATTTGGCCACTTGGGCTTCACTGGAGGTACATTTAATTTTGTGCAATATATTGACAGCTTTCTGCCTGCACACCCAAGTAGATTTCTACCTGCACACCCAAGTAGATTTCTGCCTGCACACACAAGCAGATTTCTACCTGCAAACTCAAGTAGATCTCTGCCTGCACACCCAAGTAGATTTCTACCTCCAAACTCAAGTAGATTTCTACCTGCACACACAAGTAGATCTCTACCTGCACACTCAAGCCCAGGCTCTATTGTAACAGAGCTTTTACTATTCTATTACTACACAAGAAATACCTGCAGGAGTACCAGAATTAAAAGGCTGCTAGCAGAATGGACAGAAAAATTGGGGCAGCAATAGCAAGCAGCCTCACACCACACCTTTTTCTAGTCCTCCATCCATGTTTTGCCCCTTTGTTATGGTCAGAGCAGTTTAGAAACATCGAGACTGAATTCTGCTTACCCTGCTGGTGAACCCTAAGTCAGTTCTGAATTACTCTGCTTTGCAAATACATCAGAATCTTACCAGTTTAGTTTCTTTAGTCTCACCATGAAGACAGCAAGTAAAACTCTTATTTTTCTATTAAAAATACTGAGTAATTGGACAGACATGATTTTTAATATGCCTTTTGAGTGCTTTAATTCACCACTGTGGCACATCATTTTCTTCTAGATTAAAGCTGCCTCTAATACTTACTAACAGCCCTAGGTAAAACTTTTTAACACAAGCAGTCTCCATAATTTCTGACAAATAGCTGGTTAAGATTTACCCTGCTGTGGTTCAAGAAGTTGAAAGTCCATTGTACTGGGCAAGAAGATCAGAAGTTATCTTGACAAGAGAGCATTTGTAGAAGCTAAGCTCCCTATGGCACTCTTGTCTGTCGTGGTGGGCAGCTTGACCAGGTCTTGTGATTCTAGTGTAGAGAAAGAGTATGGAAAACCTTTCATGAAATAACCTCCTTTGGCAGGAGGCTTCATCACTGTATACCTCAACAGACCTTATCCACATCCTCACCACCACCACCACAAAAATATACCCAAGACCTTCTTGCTGCTATGTACACAGTTTGCATTGATACATAATCACAGAGACCTGTCTACTCTACCAGACCCCATTCCTTTGCCAGTGGCACACAAGCTGCTGTTAGGCATCTTGAATGTTTCTGCTGCCCTCCTGCTGTCCCTTACCCTGCAAGATTCATAGAATCATAGAATGGTAATGTTGGAATGGACCTCATAGGCAGGGACACCTCCCACTACGTCCAACCTGGCCTTGAACCCCTCCAGGGAGGGAGCAGCCACAACCTCCCTGGGCAACCTGTGCCAGTGCCTCACCACCCTCACTGTAAAGAACTTCCTCCTAACACCTAGACTAAATCTTCCCTCTGCCAGTTTAAACCCATTGCCCCCAGTCCTGTCATTCTGCAGATCACAAAGGGAAAAAAAGCACTTTCCATGCTCTGTTCCTAGCATCGTTCAGACACCGCAATGCAAGAGAGATGTGGAGGTGCTGGAGTGGGGCCAGAGGAGGGCAACAAAGCTGGGGAAGGGCCTGGAGAGTAAATCTGATGAGGAGAGACTGAGGGAGCTGGGGATGGTTAGCGTGAGGAAGAGGAGGCTGAAGGGAGACCTCATTGCTGTCTACAGCTACCTGAAGGGACATTGTGGAGAGGCTGCTGCTGGGCTCTGCTCACAGGGAACTGGAGACAGAACAAGGGGGGATGGCCTCAGGCTGAGGCTGGGAAGGTTTAGATTGGACATTAGGAGAAAGTTTCTCATGGAGAGAGTGGTCAGGGACTGGAATGAGCTGCCCAGGGAGGTGGTGGAGTCACCCACCCTGGATGTGTTTAAGGGTGGTTTGGATGTGGTGCTTGGGAGTATGGTTTAAGGTGAATCTTGGAGTAGAGTTCTAGGTTGGACTTGGTGTCTTGGTGTCCCTGAGGGGCTTTGCCAACCTGCATGTGTCTGTGATTCTGTGATCTGTGCTTCAAGACCTGCCCTCCACATTTGAAGCAGCTGAGTGTCCTGGGTTTGGCTTAGTGATTTTCAGGAGCAGGAATAGGCACTTATGCTAGAGGGTCTCTGGCAGATGGCATCTTGCCCTTTGTTTTCCAAGGGGTTTCTTTCACATTCCTGCCACTCTTTGATTTACTCCTGGGTCCGTTTGCAAACTTGCTGTGCTCCAGCTCTTCGGCGGAAGCTGGTGGTTGGTTGTGGGTTGCAAAAAGGGAAGGGTTGCACTTCAGACAGCACACAGCAAACCCCTCTGGCCATGTGCAAAAATAAGATTACACCAGGCAGCCCGTGGTTCCAAGCAGCCCTCTCTTTGCCACAGATAAGGCAGTCAGAGGAGGCTTAGGAGAGAAATTGAGCCTCACTTCTTCCAAAACTGTCCAGCTGCTGAGAGGGCAAAAGGCAGAGTTTCAGGATAAGCTTTACAGTGCAATTTGTTTCCATCAAACCCTGCTTATGATGAGTGGATCCAGAATCTGCTACAGTAAAACAGATCAAAGTGAATATGGAAAAAGATATTTCCATCCTTCAAAGGCAGAAGAACAATTTTCATCTTCTCTGACTGGATGCAGTTAAAGAAGATTACAGCAGGTGTGGCTGCTTTCAGCAGCCTGCTGCTTGACCTGTAACTCTATAAAAACATAACTAACCCTTCATATAGTGACTGGCACAAAGTTTTGCCCACATACTCAGGCTCTCTGCTCAGGCTACTCAATATGGAAAATTTGCCATATTATAGAGGACTCCTTATTTCTTAGATTCATAGAATGGTTTGGATTGGAAGGGACCTTAAACATCATCTAGATTGGAAGAGACCTTAAACATTATCTAGGTTGGAAGGGACCTTAAACATCATCTAGATTAGAAAGGACCTTAAACATCACCTAGTTCCAACCCCCCTGTCATGGGCAGGGACACCTTCCACTAGCCCAGGCTGCTCAAAAGGCCTTATCCAACCTGGCCTTGGACACCTCCAGAGAGGGGTCATCCACAACCTCTCTGAGCAACCTGTTCCAGTGTCTCACCAACCTCACTCTAAAGAATTTCTTTCTAATATCCAGCTTAAATGTGCCCTCCTTCAGATTAAATCCATTCCCTCCCATCCTATCACACATTTCACAGAATCACAGAACTAACCAGGTTGGAAAAGACCTCTAAGACCATCGAGTTCAAAATATCACCTAATCCTTCTAATTAACTAACCCATGACCATTTGATGACCAGACAGAATAAATGAAGCCAAGCAGAACATAAGCACAGTTCAAATCCAGGTTTGGTCATCCCAACTACCCAAGAGAGTGCATCTTCAAAACAAGCAGGGTAAAGAAAAGACAAAAAAGGAAAAATTGTGTCTCTTCCTTGTGCCCCAGCAGCTGAGAGAGCACATCAGTGGCACATTTGTTGAAAGATGCTAAGCAGCAGCAGCAGCACTGAAGGACTGCAACACACATTCACCACTTTCAAAAACGAATCCATATTGCAGGAACAGATAGGGGGAGGCAGCAAATCAATCTGCCTGATCTGTCCTCCAACAGGAGACGGCAGCACTTCTGCAGCTACCACAACATGATGCACAACAGTACCACATTACAGAGCTGCCTCCTTTAAACATGGGCTTTGAAGCTGAGGGAAACACTTGTGCAGAAGCTCAGCCCCGTGTGAATGTGTTGACAAAGCCCAGAGGAAACAGCTACCCCACGCAGAGACTTTTTTTGCTCCCACCACAACAAAGAAGGAAGGGGAAAAAAAAAATGCAGACTCTGAAATGCTGTTTCCCAGTCCTGCTGCTTTGTGCAACTGTAGCAGCTTTCAGAGAAGTATGGCTGCCAGCACAGAAAGGTAAATTAACTCTCTCCTGTCTGTGATAGAAGTAAGAATACACAAAGTTCAACGTTAGCTTTACACATTGCACCAGATGCAGCCTGTGCATGAAGGAGTCCCCAGAGTGTGGCTTGCTCAGAGCTGGGAGAACACAGAAACCTCACTTTTACACAGCCCTCCTCCTAGCACATGGCATCACCACTGCCAGTGACATGGTGCAAGGCCAGGTCCCAGCCCCTACCTTACCACAGTATGGAGCAGCTGCACACCACATCCTAAAGTGCCACAAATCACAGAATCACAGAATCACAGAATCACAGAATTACAGAATCATAGAATCAGTCAGGGTTGGAAGGGACCACAAGGATCAGCCAGTTCCAACACCCCTCCATGAGCAGGGCCACCTCACTCTAGATCAGGCTGGCCACAGCCTCATCCAACCTGGCCTTAAACACCTCCAGGGATGAGGCTTCCACCACCTCCCTGGGCAACTCCTGCCAGGCTCTCACCACCCTCATGCTGAACAACTTCTTCCTAATATCCAGTCTGACTCTACCTATTTCCAGCTTTGTTCCATTTCCCCCAGTCCTATCCCTACCTGACAGCCTAAAAAGCCCCTCCCCAGATTTCTTGTAGCCCCCTTCAGATACTGAAATCACAACTACAAATAGTCCTACTCAAAGTGAAGGTCTCTAAGCATCTGAGCTGTACCAGGCCCCCCATCAGACCAGGGAGAAGGCTCATCCCCTGCTTGCCTCAAAAGGTCTTTGTTCACATGTGGAGTAACCTCAGCTTGGCCAGCTGCTCAGAGCTGACAGGAGCTGAAGACCACATGGCAGACCCAGTGAGTGCCTCGTGATGGTTTGGTGGCACATTGCTGATGACAAAGATCTTGGCACGTGATGGCAAAGCAAGATTAACGCAGCTAAGCGCAGCGCAGGTCCTGTGCAACTCCTTACTTGCCACTTCAAGTTTAACTTTCTCTGTTTACTTTTTAATTTAATGTATTCTTTTGATCTCTCTTTCTCTCCTTTCTCTTGTCTCCCTGAGTTTGCTGACACAGTAGAAGCCTGACAAGCTCAGACAAGCTAACCTACTTTTTTCTTTCTCTCTCGTACATGTTCGCGCTCCCACTCTTCTACCTAGCATATGAAAGCATATTGCAACTATCATTATAATGATACTTCCAATCCCCCTGTGAAGTAATTCCCCCAGCTGACAGGTGTAGAAACTGAGACACCTAGAGCTCTTAAATTACTTGCTCCTCAAGCCTGCAGAGGGAAATTCAGTGACACAAGTGGAAATGAAACTCAACAGACTTCTTCTTTTTTTTTTTTTTCCTCTTGGTCCCAATCTATCTGGAATTATTCTCCTTCCACCCATCACAGCTCTGTCAGAAAAACTCCAGTTCTAAATAGAGCACTAAAAGCAAAATTTTAGATATCCATTACACAGACCTACACATTTCTGTGGTTTAATTGCAGCCAAAGCACACTCAGCAGATGTTGTGTGGGCCTTAGCTTGGGTTCAGGGGGTCCACTCTGCCTCTAAAGCTCAAGGTATGCATTAATGGGAAGGGTCAGAGCCTTCTGCACCCTGCTTGGAACAGAAGTTGTGCACTACCATCTAACAGGCTCTATTTTTTTATCTTAGCCTGAGCTTCCAAATGCTCTGTACTTAGCTCAGGCTTAGGAGTTTCAGCTGGACTTGGACAGCTTCAAACCCACACCTAACTGAATTCCATCACAACCATGGATATCACTCAGCCAAGATGTGTTTCCTCTACATATGGAATAATTCCATGCCATGCCATGAGCTCAGCTTTACAGAGATCACATTTCCAGCTATGACACTGACTAGAATTCAATACCCATCACTCCAGGGAACTGAATCATCTCCAGCATTTACAAACCCAAACTTTCAAAAGCAGCTACACCTTTAAAACTAGTCTAGAATGACTTGAATTCAGATATTGACACCTATGGGGTTAATAATCTTATATATATCTTCTGCAACAAATAATTTTATTTTCCTTTATTATTTTTTTAATTCAAATTTAATTTTTATTTCTTTTTACTTTTATTTCTTCTATTGCTATTTTATTTATTTTATTCTAGTCCATTGTTATTTATTTTATTTTAGTCTATAATTATTTTATTTATTTTATTCTAGGCCATTATTATTTTATTTTATTCTAGTCTAGTGTTATTTTATTTTATTCTAGTCCATTGTTATTTTTTT
>WBNM01045797.1:103450-122870 GCA_013399055.1 Ramphastos sulfuratus
TATTATTATTATTATTATTATTGACTTTTGCCACCTCCTGCCTGCCCTGCATGCCTTCAGGGTCATGGACTCTTACTCACTACATACAACACTTAACACAAGGAGGGGTTAAACTTAACTGAGGGTATTAGGCATTTTAATTATTATATTTTTCTTTTTATGCCATCCCACATGACAAGGAGAAAAAAAAAAATAACTCAGAGTCCATAATTATGCTAAAATGAAATTGAGCTTCAGAAGAAGCCAAACTTGTCCACAGCAGAAATTTTCATCCTGTCCACAAGATCCTCTGCAGTAAAAGCTGAAGACTTCTGCCAGGACATGAGTTCCATGGAGGGACAAGCACACAGCAGCAACCAAGCTGCACACATTGCTTCAAATCTGAAGCTCAAAAGCATTTTGATAGTGGCTAAACAAGAGTGGAATATATCAAAATCTTAAGGCTTCCCTCTAAGCTGTAAACTGTTCAATATTTCCCCATTTCAATCAAAAAAATGCAACACTCATGGAAAAAAAAAAAAAAGGGGGAAATAATATTTTGGGCAACCCTTCTCCAGTGATCTGTGAAAAACAAAACAAAACGTAACAAAAGAAACAAAAAATCCCCAAAAACACAACTAAACCAAAACAAACAAAAAACAAAAACAAAAAAAAAAGAGATAGGTTCTAGCCAAAATCCTCTGAATCTGTTACCAGTGAGAAGTCTACAACTACCTGAAGGGAGGTTGTAGCCAGCTGGGGTTGGGCTCTTCTCCCAGGCAGCCACCAACAGAAGGAGGGGACACAGTCTCAAGTTGTGCCAGGGTAGGTCTAGGCTGGATGTTAGGAGGAAGTTGTTGGCAGAGAGAGTGATTGGCATTGGAATGGGCTGCCCAGGGAGGTGGTGGAGTGCCCATCCCTGGAGGTGTTCAAGACAAGCCTGGATGGGGCACTTAGTGCCATGCTCTGGTTGCTTGGCTAGGGCTGGGTGCTAGGTTGGGCTGGATGACCTTGGAGGTGTCTTCCAACCTGCTTGATTCAATGATTCTATGATTTTAAATCCAGACCCCCAGGCTAAATCACAGGGTGACTGCTACCACGTTTCAGTTAAGCATTGGTATTTCTCTCTGTCTTTCAGGTTTCCCTTGGAGGCCCAAGAAATCATTTAGAGGAGCAGAATGAGCTGCCTTTCTGCACTGGAACTACCTTTCTTTTCCTCCCTCCCTCTGCTTTAGGAGCATGACAATGCTATGACAAGACCAGATCTTGTTTTACTTTATTGCTATTAGGGGCAAAGTGAAAAAAAAGAGTGAGACCTAGAAACACAAAGATGCCAAGACACAAGGAAACTTCATGCTTGCATGCCCAGCCCTTGCTGCTTTGTTCCATGAGTAACAACCAAGATGTTAGCTGAGGTCATATCTACATGTTGGTTGCAATGGCAAGTGGAGGTGTGAGAAGATGTGTGAGACACTGGCACAGGTTACCCAGGGAGGTTGTGGAGCACAGAATCACCCAACGTGATCTTTGATCACGTTGGGTGATTCTGTGCTCCACAACCTCCCTGGAGGTGTTCAAGGCCAGGCTGGATAAGGCCTGTACTAGTGGGAGGTGTCCCTGCCTATGGCAGGGGGTTGGAACTAGATAATCCTTGAGGTCCCTTCCAACCTTACCATTCTATGATTCTATAAGATGCATTTCATCTCCTAAGGGCTGGCATCCCTTTACCCCCTGCACAAATCAGAAACCTTCTTTTCAATTCCCATTTCTCCTCTGAGCTGGTATCTCCTGTCCCACTTGCCCTCTTCAAAGCAGTAGGTGCTACAAAAATGCTTCTGAGTGATCCACTGCAGAAAAAGTTTGGGGCAAGCAAACAAACATTTGTGGCTGTGAGGCACAGACCCACGTGGAACCCAGATCCTGTGGCAAGTAACAAGATGTAATGATAAACTTTGAATTCAAGCCAGAGCAGTTGAAGTTTGACTGAATTCAGTTATCCCAGGCTAATTTAGTGCTTTCTGCAGCAGCAGCTGCCAGCAATTCACCTGGAAATCTCATACACTTCAACTCCAGAGCACTCTGCATTCCTCTGAAGCTTGACCTTCCCAGCTGGCCTCACTGCCCTGACCCACAGCAGTAACCCCAGGCCAGGTACTCCTGGGTCAACTGTTCTGAAGCATGAGCCCTAAATTTCCAAGGAAAGCAGCAACTTTGCTTTATGTGAAGCTTATGTTTTGATATAGCCCCTGAAGGCTGCCTCACCTCTGCTGGAGAGCTCACAACTTACAACTGAGCACCAAACTTTGCTCTGAAGTGCAGGATCTAATCAGGAAATAATTCAGTATCATCATCATCATCATCATAGTGGAGATCCAGAGAGCTCAGTGAACTCAAAACTGAGCACCAAACTTTGCTCTATATTGCAGGATCTACTCAGTCAGTCCAGGAAATAATTCAGTATCATCATCGTGGTGGAGATCCAGAGAGCTCAATGAACTCAAAACTGAGCACCAAACTTGGCTCTGAATTGGAGGATCTGCTCAGTCAGTCCAGGAAAAAAATCAGTATCATCATCATCATCATAGTGGAGATCCAGAGAGCTCAATGAACTCAAAACTGAGCACCAAGTTTTGCTCTGAATTGCTAAGTTTAGAGGACTCAGTGGCTAGTGATGAGAAACCCAAGCAAGGCAGGAGGAAGGGTTCCCTAAACCACCACACAACCTATCCCAGTGCTTGCATGCATGCAGAGGACACAGTATCAGGTCTCCAAAGTTCTCCACTGGCTCACACCATGCTGAGCTTTCCTCTGGGAGAGTTTGGAAGCAGCAACATGTTTGCCCTGGAGAAATCCTACTGATGAACTGCATGAGGCAGGAGGGAAAGACTTCAGCTGCTCAGGTAGGTCATGAGAACAAAATCCACTTATTTCAACAGACTTAATGAAAGGGGCCAGGTGCTTAAGATCAGTGTTTGCAGTGTTTCAACTCCTGTGCTTAAACACACCACTTGTGCTTCACTCTGCTGCCTATAAAACCTGAGCAGGGAAGAATAGCTGATATAATGTAAAATAAAATAAAATAAAATAAAGATAAAATAAAGATAAAATAAAATAAAAATAAAATAAAGATAAAATAAAATTTTTAAAAATAAAAATAAAATAAAGATAAAATAAAATTTTAAAAANTTAAAAATACAATAAAAATGAAATAAAATAAAATAAAAATAAAATTAAATAAAATTAAAATAAAATAAAATAAAACAAAACCCATTACCTCCTTCTCCCCATCACCAACACCCACACCCCCCAAAATGGTCCAAGTTGGCAGCACAAAGCCCAAGTCTTTGCCCATCCACATTGCACAACACAAATTTTGAGGGATTAAAACAACAGTGCTCAGATCCAAGACACTTCTAGGCCATCAAGGTGAGGCTTTTCATTCAGGCTTTATAAACTAGGACATCATTGTAAATGGTTTAGAAAACTGGCAACATTTTAATAGACATGCCAGTATGTGTGACCAAAGGGATTACTCCAGAATGGCTCACCTGATTAGTTATACAAATGCCTTTCTTTCTTTCTTTCTTTCTCTTCCCTCCCCACCCCCCTCCTTTTAATCCAAGACCGTGCAGAATGCCAAATGGGAGAATGGAGCAGGCTATGTACTGGAATGTCTGAAGGCTACAGACTTGGGATTTATATTCCATGTTGAATTCATTGTTCTCTCCCCTACCCCCGCTGCCCTCTAAAAAAATGCTGCAGCCATGACAGAAATAAATTAGCCTGAGGTACAGGTCACACCTTCAAGGGCAGTAAGCATTCTGGGTAAAATCAATAGAGAAGATGGGAGTCTCTAACAGCTGAAGCAGAAAGAATGACGCATTGATAGCTTTACATATACCCAAACAAAGGCACTGTGGAGAAACCTCAGTCCCTGCTGCCTTGGGAACACAAAGCTCTGGGGTTGGGTTTTGTTTTTTTTTTTTCACCTGAACCCCAACAGCAACCCAGAAAGGCACTGTGGAGAATTTGCATCTCCATGCAGAAAACTCTTCTTTCTCTGCGTCTCTGCCCAGGGTGGAGATTCTAGAGGCAGAGTTCTGGCGCAGGTTATGACTCTCACAAACTTTTACAGGGGTCAGAATCTGCACTGAACTTCAGCTTAAATCTTCAGCTTAAGTTTTGCAGAGCTCTCCGACCTCTCAAGTGGCAGAAACTGAAGGTTCAAACAAACAAAAAATTAATCCCCTGAACTTCAGTGAACAGAGAAAGGAGTCCAGAAGGCACCAAGAGAGATTAATGCTGTGTGTTGCCTTCATTCCTTTTCACTTGTGATTTTAAAGCAATGGATAATATATTCAAAATCACTCATGTCCAGTGAGAACCTTCAGCTCAACTCCAGTATTTAGGAATCACAGCTCCTCTCAAATGAGGTGCTAGAAGACTTAGAAGGGGATGAGATGTGTGAAGATTCATGCAGAAGTCTCCTGGTTTTTGCTAATGCCCCTGTGGCAAGTTAAGAATTAACTCTCAGAGTGAGGCACATAACCTGTTCAGACACTTTGCAGCTCCCACAGGGTTCCTACCTGAGTTTTCAGGTTCCTAAAAGCTTTAAAGCCTGATTCAAGGTCCCACAATACTTCTAAAAATAGAGATTAGACTCCTCAGTCCCGCAGGAGTTTTTGAAATTGCTACCCAGGAGGCTTCTTAGTAGACACAGCTAAAAGCTTTTCTCCTCTCCTGTCCCTCCTGGCCTTCTCCAGAGACAACCTTGGCCCGAACGCAGCAAGATCTGCTGCAAATGAACCCTGATTTTGTGCAAAGCCAGCAAGAAAATGTCAAATATGTAACTTTCCCACAGTCTCCTCATTAGTTTGCTTTTTCTGAACCCCCACACAACACTGGGAGGTGTACTCTTCTTACAGCATTAGACTCACAACTCCACCTCTGGGTGAAATTCAGTGCAGGTTTGAACTGTATTTGTACTTACATTTGTGGAGTCTGTGCACAAAGAGAATTATTCTCAGTTCCACTGCTACCTGTAAAATAAAACAAATGGAGGAATTCACCATTAATACCAGAGCTGCACTGAAGGATTGTCTTTGGCTTACAGTCACTGTCCTGCATCTCAAACACACAGCAATGATGTGGCAATGCCTGCAGAACCTCTTTGTCTTGTAGGAAAAATTACAATAGAATCAACACCTTGAGGAAAAGTGCTCCCCAGAAATAATTTGTGTCATTGCTTCTGCTCTGAAGTCCTTTGCATCCTTGGATGGCTCTTTAAAGCCACCAGAGATTGCTTCACTTTGGTCAATGGAGAGGCAGAGGCACTACTTGAGCTTTTCAGCAGAGCAGACCTCTGGCTCTTGAGCTGGCCCTGCAATAACCCTGGGCACTGATGCTCTGCATGTGGCTGTGACTGGCTCAGTACAGACCTCAGCCAGAAGTAACTGAGGGCACAGATTCAGATGTCACAGGTCCAGAGTGGTGGAGCTGTGAAAACTCCACTGGTGAAAAGGTTACTTGCAAACATGCAGCCTCCACCAGTAATTACAGGTGAGGGAATCAGTTTTACTATGAGCTTTTAAAGATATTTTTAGCTTCCAGCTCCTACCTGGCTCACTCCCTGCAGCTATGTTCACCTGCTGCTCCTGGGGATGGTGGAAGTGAGGAAAGAAAGGCACATCCCAGATCTCCCCAAGAAAGACCAGGTTGGATGAGGCACTGAGTGACCTCTTCTAATGGGAGGTGTCCCTGCCTGTGGTGGGGGGGTTTGAACTGGATGAGCTCTGAGGTCCCTTCCAACCTAAACCATTCTATGATTCTATGATCTGCCTCAAAACAAACAGTGGACAGAACAGGCTACAATGACTTGCTCTGCTTCTCCTTGCTTCTTCTCAAGCACCAAAGCACAGGGTGATAATCCACATTACAGCATGGGATGCTCTAAAATACTGCCTGGAGTACCCTTATCAGCTTTTGCCTTGCACTTCAGTGCCAGACAGGAAAAAATACAATTGTGCATTTTGACATGCAGTGCAAACCCTGTGCTTCCTCAAAAGAGACAGAATGTCACCTCGTGCAGCTGTCTCTACAATAAATCATCCCTTATTTGCTTTATACTTCACTGCCCTCAGCCATACACAAAGTCCTGGCCAGCTTTGGAGAACATTCCAATAGTCACAAGAGCACATTATCTGAACAGATCACATTTAGCATCTGCAGGTCAAGAATGACCCCTTAATGATACACCCAGTTGGGGTCTGTTTTTCTCTAGCAGTGCTGGATACCAGCTGGCTTGCTTTTCCAAGTGACTTAGCCAGGGTGTTTCAGATGACTCTTGACATCCTGATACTTAAAAAATGCTCTGAGCTATCCCTGCCTTCTAAAAAGGCCTTAGCAGGATGTCTCTGTGTAAGCACTGAAAGAAGGAAGCTGCCACAATTAACTGTTCTAGACACCCAAGATGATTGTGCTGCTGCTCTGTACATGGATGCAGACTCACAGCAAGGGTTCAAGACAACAGAGTGTCTGCATCTTCTGCTTTCTCCATTCAGATTTCATCTCTACCTACTGATCATGGCTGGTATCAGAAGATGTGCCTCCATTTCAAAGGGCAGGCTCACATATGGAACTCAGAGAGAAGAGATGCATTTTAGGGGGTGTGTGTGTTTGTGTGTGTGTGTGTGTTTGTGTGTGTGTGTGTGTTTGTGTGTGTGTGTGCCACTGAAAAGTATTCCAAAAGTCAAGATTGCACACAAATGAAAGACAGAAAACTCTGCTGCACACGTTGGAAACAGAAGGTAAAAGAAACCTCAGAAAGATCTGTGCCTTTCCAGGAATTATGGAATTCTCCTCCCTTGATTTAAAAATAAAGAGGGATTTAAAACTGATCAATGAAGAGTAGTGGATCTGTGTTGGGAATCGTAGAATCATAGAATGGTAAGGTTGGAAGGGACCTCAAAGGTGAAGGATGAGCAAGAGGTTAAAGAGTTTATTGGCCAAAACCTGGTTGATACTCATTTAATGGACTTTACTGTTACACATCACAGGTAGGGTTGTAAAGATCTGGGTTATGTAGTCCAAGAGTTGTTTTCCACTAATAACTTCTGCAAGCCTCTAAACTGCAAAATCTCAACCCTAGGACAGGAAATTAAATAATCCCCCAAAGTTTCCTCTCCCTAATTACATTTTTCATGTGAAATGAATCCATACAAAGCTGCTGGATTAGAATACCTGAAAATGAACAGTAGCATGGAGGAGGCCACGTTGTTCATGTCTGGATAAGGACAATACTTTGCCTTTCTACTGTCACTAAAATGATCTAAATCTGTGGATCTGAGGTCCAAAAGTTCTCATTCCATTCTCCAAGCAGGATGTGCAGCTTTGCAGCCAGGGTTTAGCACTTCTCTGAAAGTAGAAGGCATTTTTTTTCTGCTATAAATTATGCAGAGTACCTCACAAAAGACTCTCCTGGTCACCCTCCCTGTTTTGCAGCTAGGGAAATGGAGGTATCACATGCAAATAGGGGAGAGACCAGGCTGTGGCCACACCAAGCCAACATTCATCTGCAGCACAACCCCAACCGCCTCCACTATCCCCTGCAGGTTGCTAAATCAAAGAAGAGGGAAAAAAAAGCAAAGACATTTTCCCAGCCTTCTCTTCTCAAAAACTCCCTTGGATCTCAGGGGATAAACATAAAGAAAGATCAGAGAGCCTCAGCTTTGGCCATTTGCAGATTCCTTCTGCTTGGCCTAGCTGCTCCCCATCCCTCCATGGACACGCGGCAGGTAATCCTGGTGGGAATCAGCAGAGTCCCAGTGCATCCCACTCACTTCTTCTTTGCTCTTCTCCCACCCTTTGCAAATGGGTAGATGCTGAGGGGGATTTCTGCAGAGCTTTCACCAGAGAGTGCTGAGCAGCAGCATGACCTATTGTGAAGTTTGCAAAGATACTGTGCACTTCTAACTCTGCAGCTAGGAGCATGCATCGTGACTAACCTGCTGCCCTTTTTTCTTCCCGAGATCCTCCACATGCCAAAGCACCTTCCAAGTTTAAAAGAAGCACCTCATAGATAGCTTTTAAACACAGAAATTCACATTTGGTTTTCCTTCAGTTCTCTCAGTTTTGCAAAATTCCTGCAAAGCAGGTATTGAAGGCTCTGTACCCACAAAATCCAATGCTGGCTTCTGATAAGCAAGAGAACCATCCTGAAGCACATCAGAGGCCAACATTTAACACCAGAAACTGCCAAATGGTTCTGACCTGCCTCGAGCAATCATTAACTGCAGACAGTTCTAATTCTTTTGAGTCCATTTCACTTCTTCATTTTGTTTCTTGGCCATTTGGCCTACGTTCAGAAAAATCTCCATTAGGCAAAGCACAAAGTCTCCAAATAAAACAATGCATTCCCTTTCCCAAGGTGGGGGATATTTCAAAGCCTCAAGGGACAGCAGTTCTAAATAAGCCTTTCAAACCCAAAAGGAGAGAGCACTTTAATTTTTTTAAAGTGCAACAGTCTCCTACTTTCAAGCATGTTGTGATCAAGCAAAATTGCTTCCTCTCACTCCTCTGCTAACAGTTTTTGCAATTGGGTTTCCAGAGAGAGCTGCAAACATATTAAAAGGCAAAACATTTCTGCTAAGGCTGGAAATGATCACATGAACAAGCCACAAGATTTGCTCGATAACTTTCAGAGTTTATTATTCAAGGACAAGTCTCATTTTCTGCTCTAAAAGGGAGAGGGCGGGGAGAGAAGGGGGAGCAGTCTTTTCAAAACACACACACTGCAAGCAAAGGATGGCGTTTGTAGGAACTACTGAGGAAAGAGAGAGAGAGAGAGAAAGACACAGATAAAGGAAGAAAGAATGAGAAAGAAAAAGGAAAAAAGAATGAGAAAGAGAGAAAGGAAGAAAGAAAGAGAGAAAGAAAGAGAGAAAGAAAGAGAGAAAGAAAGAAAGAGTAAAGAAAGAAAAAACAAAGACAAGAAAAAGTAAAGAAAACAAACCTCTATGAGTCCAGCAACCCCAGATTTCCAAAAACTAAGCTCTGCTGCCATAAACCTCCTAACATTTTCACTTCAAACAAGTTTACCTTCTGCGGGAGGCTGAACAATCAGCGAGCTGCTCAACTTCCCCAGAAGTTTCAGCTGTGCTAAAGGATCGGAGAGCAGGAAACAAAAGCGTTAGTTAGGAGTCAAAAGCTGCTGGGAAAGTTAGTTCCTCTGCACCCTCTTACTGACCTAAGAAGTCTTCGTCTCACAAGGTAGCAAAGTTTGCCTTCTTTCTGCACTGCAGGAGTCACACTTGCACGCAGGCTCTGCACTGCTGAGCCCGCACTGCTCAGCAAAAGAAGATTGTTTCCGATCTTCCGATGGCTCAGGAGGCAGAGAAAAATGCAGTCCAGCCAGGTACTGTTTCTTGGTGAAAAGTAAATCCGGCATTCTGGAATGAGTTCAAACATTGGGCTTGACAGGCAAAGGAGAAAAGCTTTTTCACTGAGCATGCTTAGTCCTGCACTGCCTGCACACTTAATGAACATTACTTCCTTCCCAGTGGTTACTCCTAGTAGAAATCCACACCCCCTACTCTTTCAGAAGTCAGGAATGCAGCTGAAACCAAAGTCCAGAAAACATGCCCGACACCCAGACAAGGCCCCACAGATCAATAAACTCAGGTTGTGACCTGCAGGTCAGTTTGTCAAACAGGACATCAGGGTGAGTTTTTTCTACACTTGGTCTAGTTTGCTTTATGCTTCAGCTAATGCTACTCACTCCCCAGAGAAAATAAAACTGCAGTGGCTTTTAAAGAATGATTAAATGCTTCAATAACAGATGGGAATTCTCTTGCAAATCTTGTCTCTCCCAACCCCTCTTTAAAGGCAGGAAAGAGCGTTGCCTAAAGAAGCTTTCCAGACAAAATTAGGTCATTAGATTCCTGAACAAAAAGTTAGTGGAATTTGTCATAGGTAGTAAGGGAGTATCTGGTGACAAAATAAAAAAGGGGTGGGGGGGGAAGTGGCTTTTATTTAGTTAGGAACTAAATCCTGTTCCATTTGCAGTCGCATGGAGTTGTGTCATTGCCTTCAGTGGGAATAGTGCTGGGGGTTTAGGTTACAAATGCTTTCAGGCAAGAGCTGGCTCTACTTCAGTGACCTGTACAGGACAGACTGGTTTTGGCACCTCAGTTTGCAATTTGCAATATTGCACTGCCTGAGTGCCCCAACCCTGCCTGGCAGAAATCCCCCTCCTCACAACCTTCACAGCAGCTGCTGAAGAAGAGCAATTTGACCAAATTTCATCTGTTATTTTTCAAGCTTTTCATCATATTTCAAGCTTCTCTGTTGCTTTGCTTGAGGTTACACTTAGCTGTCACATCTCAGCTCTCCTCCACAATAGGACCAGAAATTTGGCTGCTTTGTAATGTCTGTGCTGGGCCCAACAGCAGTGTCACAGCTTTCAGAGAAACACAAAGTGTTGTAAGAGTTATAATGAAATAACAAAAGTCATAATGTTGTGAGAGTAAGGAGCACTGGAGGGGTCTTTGTCACTCTAAGATAATGAATATCATTCTGCATTTTAAAATAGGTTAGAGCCCAACTGCAGCCTTAGTGTCTCAGTAACTCCACATTTCACTTTAGAGCTGTGTGTGCATGGCACTTTGGGACATGGTTAAATAGCCACAGGTTCATAAATTCATTGAATGGGTTGGAAGGGACCTCAAAGATCATCCAGGTCCAACCCCCCTGCCATGGGCAGGGACACCTCCTGCCAGCCCAGGTTGCTCAAGGCTTCATCCAGCCTGGCCCTGAACACCTCCAGGGAGGGGACAACAATGACCTCCCTGGGCAACCTGTGCCAGTGTCTCATCACCTTCACTGTAAAGAATTTCTTCCTAACCTCCAGTGTCAATCTGCCCTCCTTAAGCTTCAATCCATTCCCTCTTGTCCTATCACATTAAGCCCTTGTCAAAAGTCCCTCCCCAGCTCTCCTGCAGCCCCTTTAGGTGCTGGAAGGCTGCTCTAAGGCTCTCCCTGGAGCCTTCTCTTCTCCAGACTGAGCAGCCCCAACTCTCTCAGCCTGTCCCTATAGATGAGGTTTTCCAGCCCTCTGATCATCTTCATGGTCTCCTCTGGACCAGCAGCTCCACGTCCTGGCCATAGCAGTGTTAGGTTGGTGTTAGGACTCAGTGATCTTTTCCACTAAAACAATTCTATGATTCTATGATTCACAAGGCTGTGGGTCCTGGTTTGCTCAGGTCAGACAGCAACAGAAAACAAATCTCTGGATTCCAAATCCAGACCCTCAGAATCTATGGCCAGTTTGGGTTGCAGAGGTTACTGGGGCACAGCAGTGTCAGAACCACTGTGGGTCCTTTTCTCTGAAGTGCAACCAAGTGGTTGAATGTTTGAAAAACAGTTTCACTGCCCACACATCCCTGCTCCTCCTGCTTTCATTCAAGATCAAAAAGGAAAAGTCCCAAGGCTGCATGACAGACCCAAGCTATGCTGCATCTCCAGCAGGCTGAACTTGAAGACATTTTGGAAATCCCCACAGAAAGTCTCCTGCAAATTTAGAAAAGAAGCCATCATAGGCTAATCAAAGCCAAATGCACTAACCAAAAAACTCTTCTCTTTGGTCCATTTCCACTTCATACTCAAAGTTTTCCTTTGGTCAGGAAAGTCCCTAAAAGGGGACTTCCCTAGCAGGCAGCTAAATTGAAATTGTATCTCTGGACCACGTCTGGACCATCTCTCATTGGCTGTGCCAAGAACTAAACCTATTAGGTGCCTGAGACATTGAAAGCAGGTGGATGGTGCATCTTAGCCATGACTGCAAGGAGCCACCTTAAAGCTCTGAAGTGATGAACCCAAGGTTTAAACACGTGTTCACTTAGCAAACAGTTGTAGGCATCCTTGTCTAAAAGGATCCAGCCTTCTGCAGCCCAGCTGGATGAGCAAGGCACATGCTGGATGAGCAAGGCACATGCTGGATGAGCAAGGCACATGCTTACTTTGTCAGGGCACCCAGGAGCTTGAAAAGCATCAAAAAGCATTTATAGCATTTGTTTTTTTAGAAGAGTTCTTTAAGGCAATCTAGGAAATGTTTTCTGTAAGGGAAGAAGAGATCTACACTTTATTAAAGTAAAAATCACTCATTTTCTCTGATTTTAGCTTAAAAGCTCATCATTGTCATCTCATCCATGTGGGGAAATATATCTCCAAGGAGACTTTAGTGTGGTCTTACAGTATCTGAAGAGGGCTACAAGAAAGCTGGGGAGGGACTTTTTAGGGTGTCAGCAGTGATAGGCCTGGGGGGAATGGAACAAAGCTGGAAATGGGTAGATTCAGGCTGGATGTTAGGAAGAAGTTCTTCACCATGAGAGTGGTGAAACACTGGAACAGGCTGCCTAGGGAGGTGGTGAAAGTCTCATCCCTGGAAGTTTTCAAGGCCAGGCTGGATGTGGCTCTGAGCAACCTGATCTAGTGTGAGGTGTCCTTGCCCACGGCAAGGGAGTTGGAACTGGATGATGCTTGAGGTCCCTTCCAACCCTGACAATTCAATGATTCTGTGAGTTGCCACCAGAAGTAGCAAAGACTCACAGTTCCCACTGAGCTCCAGGAGAGTTATGCCACCAGCGAGGCTGATTCCATACATCCCTCAGTGGTTTGCCACATCTTACGAGATGTTTGTGATGAGGTGACAAGGGGGAATGGATTGAAGCTTGAAGAGAGGAGATTTAGGCTGGAGATTGGAGAGAAATTCTTGACAGTGAGGGTGAGGAGACACTGGCACAGGTTGCACAGGGAGGTTGGGGATGCCCCCTCCCTGGATGTGCTTAAGACCAGCTTGGATGAGGCCTTGAGTGACCTGTTCTAGTGGGAGGTGTCCCTGCCTATGGCAGGGGGTTGGGACTAGATGATCTTCGAGGTCCCTTCCAACCTTACCATTCTATGATCACCAAGTCCAACCTAACTACACCCTGGCACTAAGTGCCTCACCCACAGGTGCCCTCCCTGTAACACTGCTGATAGAGCTCCTGAGCAACTGAGAGCTGCTGTGTGCTGCTCAGCATCCATTTTTCCTTGCAAGCAGCACAGCACTACAGCCCTGGAAGCTAAAGGCACATTGCAAATATGCTGCCTGTGAGTCACTACAGAGGGAGCAGACTGCTGATTCCCTTCATGCCTAATTACCCATAAGCGGTTGGCACGGTGATTTATTTAGCACAGTGTTGGCCTAGCTTTCAGACAAGTCCTGGGTCCAAATGGAAAACCCTCTACCTCCAGTTTTCTTCTGGGAAAGAAAAAACACACAGGGCATTCCAGTCCACAAAATTATTCTCTCCTGTGAGCTGTTTGAGAGCTACGTGGAGCAGTGTGTGCCAAAGCTGCAATGCCTGTGCCTCAAGGTGAGCTCAGCTCACTCCAAGAAGGACAGTGAGTTGATGGAGCCTGTCCAGAGAAGGGCAACAAAGCTGGGGAAGGGTCTGGAGAACAGGGCTGGGGAGGGGCAGCTGAGGGGACTTGGGGGTGTTTATCTTGGAGGAGGCTGAGAGGAGAGCTTCTGACTCTGCAACTCCTTGAAAGGAGGTTGCTCTCTTCTCCCAGGTGATAGAACAAGAGGAAATGACCTGAAGTTGTGCCAGGGGACAGTTAGGGTAGGAATTAAGAACAATTTCTTTGCTGCAAGAGTGGTCAGGCATTGGAACAGCCTGCCCAGGATGGTGGTGGAGTCCCCATCCCTACAGGTGTTCAAGGAACGTGTGGCCATGGCACTTTGGAACATGGTTTAGTGGCCATGGTGGGGTTGGGTTGAAGGTTGGACTGGATGGTCTTAGAGGTCTTTTCCAACCAAACCATTCTATGTTTTGGTTGGAATTCTATGATTCTATGATACATGTTGTGTCCTGACACAGGATTGCTGGTTTCTTTGAAGGATGACCTCCCAGGTGACAGCCCAAACTGATTTTAAGTGGGGATGAGATCTTTAAACGCCCTTTAGGTTCTGCAATTAGGACCTTTAAAGAGCAAAGAATAGAGGAGGATTGCATAGGAGCAGAAATAGAAGAGAGACATATCCTGTGCCTAGAAGCCATTAAATGACTCCCAGATGGAGCATCAGCAATGGAGAAAGGAGAACACAGTCTCCTGTAGGCATCTATGAGTCAGGACAAGAGCTGGGGAAAGCCTGGGTAAGCAAAATGCCTACAAGCTCTGGACAGAGAAACCACTTGGAGTTTGGGATGCTGCCTGCATATTCTGTTTACTCAGTAAGCTGTGCCCTAAGGCTCTGACCTGCAGCAGGCTTTGGCATGGCATCAGTCCTTCCTGGGGTGAGTGACAGAGCCCACCAACGCACGTCCACCAAAATCCAACAGGCAACTACTGTGACTCCAGGCATTGCCACTTTTAATGAGAGCCAAATGGTTGCCCCTCCCAGAGCTAACGAATCCAGCTGGGAGAGCTTTGCTTCTCTTTTCCCCCTAGGATGCATAAAATGCATTTTTTGCTCTTCTTCCTGACACCAGCAATGGCTGGATTGCTTCCCACTGTACTGTGAGAGTTTGAATCTTGGCCATGCTATTTACAGCATCTCCTTTGCCCAGAGGAATTGGAGACTCATCGTGGTTTTTCCACCATATGCAAGCAGCAGGCACTGCTGCATGTGCCAGCACTACTCCATGGCAAGCTCAGCCCTACCTGTCCATGATTCCTCATGGCCACTCCAAGCACTGCTGTGAGAAAGAAGAGGATTTCCCAAGGGATGCTTCTCTGCTGGTTCTCATCTTCATTGTTCTTGGTGTTCAAATGCCTCCATCCTTCAATTCTTAGTGGGAAAGGACAAATTAAAGAAAGACCATAAAGGGTGGGGCTCCATTTCTGGTCCTCTTAACTGTCATGTTAGCTTTTTGGCTATGGAGAAGCTTTTCAAAAGGACTTCAGTGACTCAGAAGCCTCAAATCTGTTGGTTTTCAGCAGGAGTTGGGCTCCAGATTCCTGCTGGAACTGTAGAAAAGCCTACACTGTCTGTGAGTGTCTGGAGAAACACCCAGCCCTTTCCACTGCTAATTTTAACAGCCCCAAGAGAGGCTATGGACATCCAGGGATGGTCTGGCTGACATGGCAGACCTCAGGGGGGACTTTTAGACCCTGCTGTGGGAGGTTAATCTTAGCCCACCCAGCTGCTCTCTCACTCCCCTTCCTTAGAGGGGCAGGGGGAGAAAAAGAGGTGAAGAAGCTCATAGGTTGCCAGAGGCTGCAGTCCTTCAGGATAACTGCTCCAGTGTGGGCTTCCTATCAGGAGACTGCCCCACAGGACCTTGTGGCCAAGAGGGCCAATGGGATCCTGGGGGTATTAAGAAGAGTGTGTCCAGCACCATCAAGGGAGGTTCTCCTCCCCCTCTACTCTGCCCTGGTGAGACCTCATCTTGAGTGCTGCATTCAGTTTTGGGCTCCCCAGTTGAAGAGGGACAGAGATCTGCTGGAGAAGGTCCAGTGGAGGGCTACAAGGATGATGAGAGGACTGGAACACTGCCTGGTGAGGAGAGGCTGAGGGACCTGGGGCTGCTTAGTCTGGAGAAGAGAAGACTGAGAGGGGATTTAATAAATGGTTATAAATATCTGAGGGCTGAGGGTCAGGAGAGGGGAACAGGCTCTGCTCACTGCTGCCTGGGATAGGACAAGGAGCAATGGATGGAAGCTGCAGCACAGGAGGTTCCAGCTCAACACAAGGGGAACTTCTTCACTGGAAGGCTCCCAGAGCCCTGGCACAGGCTGCCCAGAGAGGTTGTGGAGTCTCCTTCTGTGGAGCCTTTCTAGGCCTGTCTGGTTGTGTTCCTGTGTGCCCTGAGCTCGATTGTCTGGTCCTGCTCTGGCAGAAGGGTTGGACTGGATGATCTCTTTGGGTCCCTTCCAACCCCTGACATCCTGTGAGCCTGCGAGCCAGCTCTGGAGGAGACATTGGCCAGCACCTGTTGGTATTGAGCTCTGCAGAGAAGAGGTCCTCTCTGAGGTGGCAGACCCAAGGTGTCCCAGTGTGCTGTAGCCACAAGGGGAAGGCAGAGCAGCACAGCTCTGTGGAGAGAGCAGCCATGGGGGTTGGCACTGAGGAGGTATCACATAACACAGCCTCGCTGGACGCCTCCCAGAGAGCAAACCACAGAGACTCCATTGGCAGAACAAACAGATGTGAGTTTCCTAAGAAGTGGTTTGTTTTGTTTTGTTTTTTTTCCCTTTTCATTCCCATTTACTCCAGAGAAAGGTCATTCCTACCCTGTGCTGAGAAAAATGTGATCCCAGAGACCTGATCCGTATAGACACTCAGCCAGCAAGTGGGCAGCCTGCACAGGTGGAAGAACTCAGCCTGGTTCTAGATAATGCTGGGTACACAGACTCCCCCCCAGGAGGTCACAACACTGGGCTAGAGGTACCAGAAGATGTAGCAAAGGATGTTGAAGAAGGAAGCTTCAGAGGTGTTACCAAAGCAGTCCAGCTCAAAGGGAGGGGGATACAACCCTGCACCTTGACATCCTCTTTTGATTTGGGGTAGCCACTGTAGCATTTAGCACCTATGCTGCAGAAGGGCTTTTTGTGGAGGGACACTGAAAGCACACATTGGACCAATTCATTCAAATCTGGACAGATTTTTAACCTGCTTTGGGACTGTTACTGTTGGTAAAATATTAGGATATGCTTCTAAAGAATCACTTTAGTCAAAGCCAGCAGCTGAACTCAGGAGTGGAACTGTGTGATTGCACACAAAGATTGAGCAAACAGTCAAAATACCTCTTCCAGCTTCAGGATCTACTAAATAGAGGAGGAGTTCCTGCATTTATATTTTGATTAAACAGTAAATGTGAGCAGCTGGAATGCTTTGCAGAATGCAGCAGTTAATCCAGACATATTAAAAGTTAAACCACAAGAAAGTTTAACTTTGAAGATGGTGCAAAGTGTTTGCTTTGCTAGGACAGGAGGACAGGCCAGGTATTGTGAAGCACAGCACTTCCAAAGGCTTTATTACCATCCCACTGGTCTTTTACTCAACTTTGGGCAAGATTAAAAGCAATCAAAAGGAACTGGATGTAATTGTTACCAAGATTGCTGTGATAAACCTGAGGCAGCACCGGCAAAGGGCTACAAAAACGATGCAAGGAAGATGCAGCCACAACATTCCAGGGAATTCAAACTCAACTTGCATACTTATATAAATATGCAAAGTAATTACACATCAGAAAGGGAAAAAAAAATTAACTGGAGCGAAGCAAGAAGGCTCTCACAGCACTCAGGCATAGCTTCTGAAACTCTCAATGAACTGCTGGAAGACTGCATCAAGACTGGGCTGCAGCAAGAGCAGTGTGGGCAGCAGGGCAAAGGAGGGGATTCTGCCCCTTGGCTCTGCTCTCCTTAGACCCCTCCTGGAGNTTTGCAGCAGAAACATTTTTGTGCAAGCAATTCAAGCTAGGGGTGAGGGTAGTGACACCTCCCAGGAACTGTCCCATCAGAGCAGAAAACTACCTGCCAGGAGTGACCCCACATGGGTGGCTCAGCCTGAGCTGCAGCTCTGCTAAGGTCACAGTGACCAGCTCTGGTTGCACACAAGCTGAGCCAGCCTGGTCAGCAGCTCATTGTCTCCTATTTCACTGGAATTCTGAGCTGTGCTTCACACTCCCTTGCTGACTTTCCTCTTGCATTTCTCAAAATTTTGGGCTCTTTGTTTCCTTCTGACCTGTAGTATTTTCAATTTCACAAATTAGATTAACTCTGGGCAGGTTTTTTGGTTTTTTTCCCCAGTCTTATTGTAGGATAATAAATGACAGCAAGCATTTCCTCTGACAACCTATGGGTTTATATTCCAGGCAAAACAAAGTTGATTAAGGGAGCAGAAAAGACAAACTATGAGAGAAACAGCTTTGAGCTCAGAGAATTTAATTTTCCCCCTCTCCTAGGATGGAGCTGTCTCAAGGCTAAATGTTCTGTGTGCATAGGCACCTGTGATAAATACTTGTGGAGAGCTCTTCTGAAGGAGCTGAGCTACATCATTTGTGCTGTGTCTCTAACCTTAAAGCAGTTAAATTTTAGGACACAGGAGCTGTTGGAATGAGTCCAGAGGAGGGCCACAAAGGTGATCCAAGGGCTGGAGCATCTCAGCTATGAGGATAGGTTGAGGGAGCTGAGGTTGTTCAGCCTGGAGAACAGAAGACTCCAGGGGGACCTCAGAGCTGCCTTCCAATACCCAAAGGCATCCTCCATGAAGGCTGGAGAATGACTTTTCATAAGGATGTCTAGAAATAGGACAAGGTGGAATGGTTTGAAGCTGGGGGAGAGCAGGGTTAAGACTGGATCTTAGGAAACAGTTCATCAGTACAAGCATGGTGAGACTCTGGAATACACTGCCCTGGGAGGCTGTGGCTGCCTCCTCCCTGGGGGTGTTCAAAGCTAGACTGGATGATGGCAGCTAAGTCTAGTTGAGAGGTGTCCCTGCCCATGGTGGTGAGGTTGGAGTAGATGATCTCTGAGGTCCTTTCCAATCTAAGCCATTCTATGATTCAATAAGACCTGACAGTAAAAGGAGAGGGAGGAGGGGGGAGAAGGAAACAAACAAACAAAAATGTAGGGAAAATGAAGCTTTGTTAGCAATTAAGTAACTTCTGATCTAAGGCAAAAAGGTTTAGAGCTTTGCTTCTGCTCATGTATAAAAGCCATCCTGGCTTACTGAATAGGTTGGATGTGTTTTTGTCAGCATTGAGGGACTCCCCAGTCCCTATCAGTCCCTCCAGGATTAATGACTTTGCTGGTAACTAATCCAGCAAAGCCATCAGTCTGGCAGAGATGTCTCAGTCAGGCAGAACACAGTGCAGTGAATATCAGCATCAGAACAGAAAAAAAAAAAAAAGTTGAGAGCAGATAAAAGCCAGCAGGAGTGTTGCAGGGGACAGGTCAAAAGGCAGGACTTCAGATATGGCACAGGAATGAGGCTGGACCCTAAATCTCACTGTAGCTCCTACAAAACCCAGGCAAGGTCAGGTGTTTGCTTTCCTGGTCTCCTCAGTCACACAACTTTAGCAAAGATTGACTCTCTACAACTACCTGAAGGGAGGTTGTAGCCAGGTGGGGTTGGGCTCTTCTGCCAGGCACCCAGGGACAGGACAAGAGGACACAGCCTCAAACTGTGCCAGGGCAGGTTTAGGCTGGACATTAGGAAGAAATTCTTCACAGCAAGAGTGATTGCCCATTGGAATGGGCTGCCTGGGGAGGTAGTGGAGTCCCCATCCCTGGAGGTGTTTAAGAGGAGGCTGCATGAGGCACTTAGTGCCATGGGTTAGTGAATTAGAAGGTGTTAGGTGAGAGGTTGGACTCAATGATCTCAAAGATCTTTTCCAACCTGCTTAATTCTGTGATTCTGTCACATTCTGTGTTCCTCTGGTGGGCTCTTCCAACA
>WBNM01045799.1:0-54783 GCA_013399055.1 Ramphastos sulfuratus
CCAGCCCTGCAGGGGGGGTCTCAACAGAGGAGCAGAATCCTCCCCCTGCCCCTGCTGCCCACACTGCCGAGCACCAGCCCAGGAGCTCTCTGAGGTCTTGATGAAGATGCTTCCTTGGCTGTCCTGGTCTGCTTTATGTGAAGGCTGCTGTGCAGGAGGGCTGGTTCCATTCACAGGCACTAACTCTGTTAGCAGGAAGTTATTACAGCAGATTTAAAATCATTTCTTACAGAGACTGCAGGAGGCACTTTGTCATCTTCAGGATACAAACCAACCCACCCAAGCTACCTGACAGCAAAGCAATGACTGTGCTGACTTGATGTGGTGCTCAGGAGAAGGATTCTCTTCATGATTCCATGAGTCAAAACAGGTCTTACACCCAAAGCCATGGAACCACCAAGGCCACGTTGCCCAGGGCTGTGGTTGAGGCTCCATCCCTGGAGACGTTCAAGCTCAGGCTTGATATGGCCCTGAGCAGCCTGCTCCAGCTGGAGGTGTCCCTGTGCCATCTGTGAATCCTAGAGGTCTTTTCCAACCTTAGAGATTCTGTTATTCTATGGGCATGGTGGTGTTGAGTTGGCAGTTGGACTCCATGATTAGTGAAGCCTTAGTGAGTCTTTGGGCATGGTGGTGCTGGCTTGGTGATTGGACTTGTTGATCTTAGAGGTCTGCTCCACCCTTAACACCACCATGCCCACAGAATGATTGAGTTGGCAGTTGGACTTCATGATTAGAGGTCTTTCCAGCCTTAGTGAGTCTTTGGGCATGGTGGTGTTGGATTGGTGATTGGACTTGATCATCTTAGAGGTCTGTTCCACTCTTAATAATTCTATGGGCATGGTGGTGCTGGGTTGAAGGTTGGACTTGATGACCTTAGAGGTCTTCTCCAACCTTCCTAATTCTGTGATGATATTATCCTGGTGTTCTCTTCTAGCAGGTCTTTCCTAAGGGGAAGCAGGCTGGAGATTGAAGATGCCAAGCTCCTAGCAGGGAGGTGATGGTGGGGACATGAGGGGAGGGAGGCAGGAAGCCCTGTTGGAGCAGCTCCTGATGAAGCAGCATGAGACGAAAATGTTCAGCTGCCAGGGATAATTTCCCTGATGAAGATAATCCCAGTAAGTGGTATTCCTGGAGGACAAACTGCTCCCTTTAGCTGCCTTCTGCTTGAAAAGGTTCTCCTGGGGAAAATGAATCTCTAGAATTCATCTCCTCACCCTGGTGAAGCCTCCTGTGAAGGTAAGGTGAGAGAAGAGGTTGTGTGTGGAGCTGAGCTGGTCTGCCACAGCCAGGCTGCTGCCCTGCTGCTTTGCTGGCTGGCAGAGAAGGGACTGGCAGTGCTGGGCAGTGGGCTGGGGTTGGGCAGTGATCGTCTCAGCTGCCTCTGCACTCCTGCTTCCCCCCACTGTGCTCTTGTGCTCTGCTCTGGGGTTCTGCTCCTGCAGGGGGAAGGAAGGAGAACAGCACAAAAATGTATTCCCAGCTTGGCTGACAACAGCTGGCAGCAGATCCTGCCCATTCTCTTGGCACTGTGGCAGGAGGCCCTGCCCCACCCCCTCTCGTTGTTAGCAGGGGGTTGTAGGCAGCTTTGTGAGGTTCTACCAACAGCAAGAGCACAGATTTCATTTTCTTCTCGAGTTTGAGACAAAGCTTTATGAAATAAGGCCACAAACAGCCCCCTGCAGCAGTACAGTGAGGAGCTGGCCCCTGAGAAGCAGCTCTGCAGAGAAGGACCTGGGAGGGCAGGTGGACAAGTTCACCATGGCCAGCAATGTGCCCTCAGGGCTTAGAAGGTCTCTTGGGGTGCCTGAAGAAGTGTGTGGCCAGCAGGCCAAGGGAGATTCTACTCCCTCTCTACTCTACCCTAGGAAGGTCACAGCTGGAGTGTTGGGTCCAGTTCTGGGCTCTGCAGGGAACTGCAGGAGAGAGTCCAGGGCAGGCTGCAGAGCTGCTGAGGGGCCTGGAGCAGCTCTGGGAGCAGCAAAGGCTGAGAGCCCTGGGGCTGAGAGCCTGCACAAGAGCAGCCCCAGAGGGCAGCTGAGCAATGCTCAGCAAGACACAAAGGAGCTGTGGGGGGCAAGAGGCTGGGGCCAGGCTCTGCTCAGTGCTGCCCAGGGCCAGGACCAGGGGCAAGGGACACAGACTGGAACCCAGGAGGTGCCATGTGGACAGGAGGAGGAAGTTGTTTGTTGTGAGGGTGCTGGAGGCCTTTCCTCAGGCCTGTGTTGCTGTCTGACACGGTGCACTCAGACCTGCTCATGGCTTTTGTCCAACAACCTCTTTATTGCTTTGCCCAGGGAGGTGGTGGAGTGCCCATCCCTGGGGGTGTTGAAGAAAGGTGTGGCTGTGGCACTTGGGGACATGGTTTAATGGCCATGGTGGTTGGGTTGCTGGTTGGGTGGGATGATCTTAGGGAGGTTTTCCCACCCAAACCTGATCCCAGTGGCCTAAAGGCCATGCAGACACAAACCATTCCGAGTCCCTCCCGTTGCGGCTGCTCCCAGCCTGTTCACACAGCAACCTGCCTCTCACTAGACCCAGAAAGGCCTCCCACAGCTCTGCTGCTTTGTCCTTCAGTTATGAGAGACAGCAGCAGCAAACCAAACGCCAGCCCAGCCCTGGGCAGCCTGCTGCCATCTGCCCTGCCGTGCCTGGAGCAGGTAGGGGGCTGGGGCGCGCTGAGCGCTGGCGCGGTGCCCGCAGCGGCAGCAGGGGGATCAATAGTGGATGAAGCTCCACTTGCTCATCTCCACCAAGTGCACTGGCAGAGCTGCCAGGGCTCTTGAGAGAGGCTGGGAGTAGCTTGTGTTTCGAATTCAAAACACTCTGCCTCCCACTGCCAGCTTTTTCCTCTGCTAATGAACTCCAATGGAATTACCGAGGACATCCGAGAGGTGAGCTGGGATGGAGCTTCCAAGGGGTGCTGCAGTCAGGGGATGCTGAGAAACAGGAGCTGGAGCGTGGCAGCATCACATCCTCCTGTTAATGTTCCTTCTTCCTGGAGTCATCTGAGCCCTGCCTGGGAGGGCTCCATTTCTTTGCTGGAGGGGCAGTGGAGCCATGCAGCACGGCCCCGCAGCAGGCCCTTGGGAGCTGTGCTGCAGCACAACTCAGCTCCCCATGACAAAGCAGAACAGGACACAAAGCAGTGGAGAGGATTAAACCTCTCCTGTCCTCCTCTCCTGCTGACAATGCTCCAGCAGCTGCTGCTATCCAGTGGGATGGGCAGGTAGTGATGAGCTGGGAAATGGGATCCTTGCTGCGAGCTTTCTCCTCCTGTTGCCAGCAGCATCCCTGTCCCTTTGGTGTTTTAGGAGCAAAAGATGGATTTAAAAGTGTTTCTGACTGTGCTCCCCATTCACAAAGGTTGTCTTAAAGCACCTGGCTGAAGGTGAGCCAGCAGTGTGCTCAGGTGGCCCAGAAGGCCACCAGCATCCAGGCCTGGATCAGCAGTGCTGTGACCAGCAGGAGCAGAGAGCTGCTTGTCCTCATGGACTCAGCACTGCTGAGGCCACACCTCAAATACTGGGTACAGTTTTGGGTCCTCACTACAAGAAGGACATTGAGAGGCTGGAGCAAGTCCAGAGAAGGGCAACAAAGCTGGGGAGGGGTCTGGAGAGCAGGGCTGGGGAGCAGCAGCTGAGGGAGCTGGGGGTGTGCAGCCTGCAGCAGAGCAGGCTGAGGGCAGAGCTCATTGCTCTCTGCAGCTCCCTGAGAGGAGGCTGCAGCCAGCTGGGGTTGGGCTCTGCTCCCTAGGCTCAGGTGATAGAAGGAGAGGAAATGGCCTGGGATTGTGCCAGGGGAGGGTTAGGTTGGAGCTGAGGAACAATTTCTGTGCTGCAAGAGTGGTGAGGGACTGGCACAGGCTGCCCAGGGAGGTGGTGGAGTGCCCTTCCCTGGAGGTATTCAGGACACCTGTGGCCATGGCACTCAGGGCCATGGTTTGGTGGCCATGGTGGAGCTGGGTTGCTGCTTGGACTGAGTGATCTTAGCTCTGCTATAATAATAGAAAGTCCTCTGCACTTGTTTAAACAACTGTGAGAATATTCATTGCATTATTGAATTGTGGCCAAAAATGAAAGGATTTTCCTCCCCAAGCTCAGTGCCTTGGAGCAGGGACTGCATCAATATTCCCTCAGCCCAGTCAGAGGACATGGACAGCTTTGAACTCTGCACTTGCTGGAAGCAGCAAACAGTGCTTCATGTTTCTAAAGTTCTGAATGAAGTCAAAATCACCAGAGTGGGAAGCAGCAGCCTTTGATGTGGGAGTCCGTGAGGAGGACAAGGGGAGAGTGTCCACAGTCCTGAGGGATCATAAAGCATGGCTGAAAATCTCTGGGATCCTTCAGTCCTTGCCTTGAGTTTGTCAGGGAGATGATCTGGGGATGGGGATGTCACTGAGGGCTACAGGAGGTGGGTGGGATGAGACAGGACAGGGCCTCAAGTCCCACCAGGGGAGGGGTAGGTGGCAGATGAGCAAAAATGTCTTTGCTGCAGGAGTGGTCAGGGTCTGGCACAGGCTGCCCAGGGAGGTGGTGGAGTCCTGGAGCTGTGCAAGAAAGCTGTGGCCATGGTGGGGCTGGGTAGAAGGTTGGACTCAGTGGTCTCAGAGCCTCTTCCAGCCCAAACCATGCTGTGGCTCTCTGACCTGCCTTTCATGTGGCCACCTTCTTACCACTGCCTGCTGTCCTGGTACCCCTATGGAGAGCTCTTCAGGGACCTCTGCAGGGTGCCAGCAGAAGGGATCCTTCCTGGCCAGCTCTGGGGTTTCCTTGGCAGTGTGCAGGGCAGAGACGTTAATGAGCGACTGAGCAGGAATTAGTGAGTCACCTGATGCTGGCCTGAGTTTAGTTTGGGGTCCTGGATCTCATTTGTGACCATGAACCACAGAATCATGGAGGATGGAAATGACCTCCAAGGTCACAGAGTCCAACCCTTAACCTAGCAGAGCTCCACCACTAAAGCACATCCCTCAGCACCCTGCCAGGCCTGGGGACTCCACCACTGCCCTGGGCAGCCTGGGCCAGGGCTTAACCACACTTTCTGTGATGAAACTGCTCCTGATGCCCAACCTAAAGCTCCCCTGCTGCAGCTTGAGGCTGTTTCCTCATCCTGTCACTGGTTACCTGGGAGAACAGCTACAGCATGGTGCTAGAAGGACGTCAGAGTCACTGTTGAGATCCCAGGGCAGCAGCAGTCGGAGCCCCACGGGTGGCCTGCTCGGGGAGTGTCAGTGGTGTGAATGTTGAGCCCTCCCCCGAGGCAGGACTGGTCCCTTCCAGCCCATCTGCTCGGCTTGGCTGCTGCTGCAGGACGGTGGTGCCAGGGAGATGCCCAGCTTGGCTGCCTGGCTTTGGGGGTGGCAGGAGCAGCAGAGTCCTGGTCTGCATGGGATCCTTTGTGCCGTGGTGGTTCCAGGCACCCAGTTGTGAGGTGTGGCAGTGCCATCCTGCCTTACAGATCTTCTACAGGTCACTGCCTTGAGACTTCAGGCAGAGGGAGATAAATGCATCCCTGTTTTCCAGAGGTGATTGAAGGGTGAGCAGGTGACACGGCCAAACAGAAGTGTCCTGGCAGCAAGCTGAAGGGATGGAAGGCTTCTTTTTGTTCCTCCTAGCAAATTAATATTGATTTTTTAATGAAGGAGCTCAGAATTAAATAATTCTGGTTTGATATTTGGAAGACAAAAGTGTCTGGTGACAGTGACCTCAACCCTAATGAAAGGCAGAGGCAAATGAGCCAGACCTGGTAATTAAAAAGAAAAGATCTTCAAAACCAAAAGGATCACAGAGTCCCAGCCCAGCCCCTGCCAAAGCAGGGCACCCACAGCAGCTTGCCCAGCAGCACAGTGCCCAGCTGGCCTTGGGATCTCTCCACACAAGGACACTCCACAGCCTCTCTGGGCAGCCTGCTCCAGGCCTCCAGCACCCTCACAACAAACAACTTTCTCCTCCTGGGCTCCAGTCTGTGCCCACTGCCCCTTGTGCTGTCCCTGGGCCCCACTGAGCAGAGCCTGGCCCCAGCCTCTTGCCCCCCACAGCTCCTTTGCGTCTTGCTGAGCATTGCTCAGCTGCCCTCTGGGGCTGCTCTTGTGCAGGCTCTCAGCCCCAGGGCTCTCAGCCTTTGCTGCTCCCAGAGCTGCTCCAGGCCCCTCAGCAGCTCTGCAGCCTGCCCTGGACTCTCTCCTGCAGTTCCCTCCCTGCCTCCTGAGCAGGCAGCTGGGACCCTGAGATTTGTGGCTTTAGGAAAGATTTCATCCTCATCTTGTGAACTGCTTGTGTGTCCCAGGGGCTTCCCAAGCAGGAGAAACTAAGATGCTGGAGGTTAGTTCTGCTTCTTCTCTGGTCCCTCAAAGGAGACATTTGGGGACCTTCATGCTGTGGGTTTCTCATCCCCATCCACGAGATCAGAGCTGCTTCTGCTCCCTAAGTCTGTGAGAATCCCTCCCTGGAGGTGTTCCAGGCCAGGCTGGATGAGGCCTTGAGCAACCTGGGCTGGTGGGAGGTGTCCCTGCCTGTGGCAGGTGTTGGCACTGGATGAGCTTGAAGGTTCCTTCCAACCTGGCCCAGTCTAGGATTCTCAGGGGTGTTTTCTTCAGTCCTTACCTGACCCTTGCAAGCCTCCATCTTGGCTCTCATCCTCTTTCCCCCTTGCCTCATCCCTCGCCGGGTCTGGTTCCCACCCCATCTCCACTCCTCCATCACCTGCCCTCCAGCTTCCTCATTAATATTTGAAGCAGACAATTCTTGCTTGTTATCAGCAGTATCCCAGGAGACAGCCAGGAAGGCTCTGTGTAGGAGGGCATTTGCAAAGCTTATCTGGAGAGCCACAGTGTTTTGTGATTTAGAAATTAAATATGGATTAACAAATGGAGAACTGACACTGCCTGGAGAATCAGGCTGGGGTGGAGAGGAAGAGTCATGACTCAAAGTGCTTCAGCACAGCCAACTCAAGCTGGTGCTGAGGAGCTGCTCACGGCGGGCGGCAGGCAGGTACCAGCTGGGCAGCTCTGGAGTCACCTCCAGGACAGCCAAGGCAGTGTGGGGAGCCAAGCAGGTTCAAGAGGGCTGATGCCCATCATGTGGGTAGTTTTTCTCTGCTCTTCTGTTGTGCAGAGGCTCTGCCATGGTCTGAGAAAGGCCTTTGTGGTCCTGCTGTGGGTGCCCTGCTTGAGCAGCGGAGTTGGACTGGTGATCTCCAGAGGTCCTTTCTGTCCCTCACCACCTTTGGATTTTGTGATCTCTGAGTCTCTCTGACTCAGCTTCTTCATCATCAGTGACCTGCACTTTGCTGTCCCTCTTAGCTGGAGTTTATCCCTTCTGGCAATGCCAGCCTTGCCCTGGGAGATGCCAGCAGTGCCCTGGGACTGGAGGACCAGCAGTCTTGGTACCAGAGGACCAAACCATCCTGACTCTCCCAGGTTTTCTTGCTGTGAAGCAGGTTTGCTGCCTTTTCACTCTCCCTTAGCTTGCAGCCTGAAGAGGTCTGGGGGCACAGTGCAGTGAGGTGGGACCACAGGAGGCAGAGCTCAGCCACACCTGGCACTGAGTCCTTCTCCTGCTCAGGCAGTGAAACAAGAACTGATGGAGTCTCCAGGTCTGCCTCCATGCAAAAGCCACTCCTGGAGGAGCAGAGGAGCTCCTGGTGGTAATGAGAGGAACATTCAATTAGTGCCAGTAACCTTCATTAACAAGAAAATTAACTTCAGGTTAATAACATTAATATAAAGTGTCTGCTGCACTGCTCCTGCAGTCAGATGGTCACTCCCTTAGTGCAAGCTTTAGAAGGCTCAGAGATTATTGAATGGTCTGGGTTGGAAGGGACCTGAAAGCTCAGCCAGTGCCAACCCCTGCCATGGGCAGGACCCCTCCCACCAGCACAGGCTGCTCAAGGCCTCCTTGGACACCTCCAGGGAGGAGACATCCACAGCCTCCCTGGGCAGCCTGTGCCAGTGTCTGCCCACCCTCACTGTCCAGAATTTCTTCCTCCTCTCCAGTTTCAATCTGCCCTCTCTCAGCTCAAAGCCATTGCCCCAAGAAAGGGACTCTAGTGACAGGACAAGGGGCAATGGCAGGGGGTTGAGACTGACTGATCTTTGGGGTCACTCCCACCCCACTCTGACTATGCTTCACTGATTTTAACAAGTCTCTTTTTTGAGCCTGCAAGTTGCAGGTTTGAAGAGCACCTCCTGTGAAGCCCTCCTGCCCCTCTCCCCTGTGTCCCCTCCAGCTAAGTATTTTCAGCAGCTCTCAAGATCCCTTGCCACAGCCTGGAAGGTTTTGATCCGTGGTTTTGATTCCCACAAGTCCCAGGGCTCAGGTTTGGGCTGTTTGTTGTGTGCAGCAGAGGGAGAAGAAAAGCCTGGCCCCCCTCTGCTCTTCTGCTCTGAAGGCAGAGGAGCTTTCTCCTTCTCTCTGCCTCTAACTCCAGCTGTGGGCATGGAAGTGGAGGCTTTACAGATGGATGGTGTCTGTGGGTGCTTTGCAGGGTGGTGAGCACTTTCCTGGAGGGATGATTTCTGCAGCCACCCCTCCTTGTGCTATTAAATAGGCTAAATATTGACTAATATTGCCTGCACCTCTGGAGCTCAGCACCAAATGAAGAGCAGAACTTTGTCCTGAGCAGGCTGGTCCTTGAAAAGCCTCTTCAGAGAGCAGTCAGTGAAGACTGCAGGGCAAGGCAGCTTCTCCTCCCCCTCTGCCCTGGCGAGGCCACAACTGCAAGATTATGTCCAGGTCTGAGCTCCCCAGTTCAAGAGGGACAGGGATAGGCTGGAGACAGTCCAGTGGAGGTGATGAGGATGCTGAGGGGCCTGGAACAGTTGTGTGAGGAGGAAAGGCTTAGAGCTCTGGGGCTGAGAGCCTGCAGAGGAGAAGGCTGAGAGGAGACCTCACTGATGTCTGCAAATACTTGAAGGGTCGGGGGCAAGAAGGGGCCAGGCTCTTTTTGGTGGCGGCCAGGGCCAGGGCAAGAGGCAATGGATGCAAACTGGAACCCAGGAGGTTCCACCTCAGCATCACGAGAAACTTGTTTGGTGTGAGGGTGCTGGAGGCCTGGAGCAGACTCCCAGAGGGGTTGTGGAGTCTCCTCCTCTGGAGGCTGTCAGCACCCACTTGGATGCATCTGTGTGTGACCTGCTGTAGGTGCCCCTGCTGTGGCAGGGGGGTGGGGCTGGATGATCTCTGGAGGTGGCATTCTGTGGTTGTCTGAAGAGCTTTGTGCTGCAGTGACTCAGGTCCAGGCAGGTGGAAGCCACCTGCCAGGGTTCTGTGTGCAGGCAGTGCAGAAGGCTGTAGAGCAGTGGTGGCTCCAGTTGCTGGGTCAGGCACAGTTTGTGCTGAGGAAGCTTTTGCTGCTCCTGAAGCTGCCCATCCAGATTTGTGGCTGGCCAGGATGGGATTACAGACCAACTGCAGAGCTGAAATGCACTTGCTGGGCAGGGGCCAGCTCTTGAGCCTGCTCCCAGCACTAATGAGGTTGCTGTGTGAGGTGTGGCAAACCCTGGTGGGAGAGCAGCAGCAGCAGCCAGGCACACCAGGAGCTAGGCTGTGCCTGTGCTTCAAAGCCTGCAGGGCACAGCTTTGCTTTCCAAGGCAGAGTGATCCTTGCACCATGTCCTTTGTGTGTTCTTCATGGCAGCCCTCACACCTCTTCAGCCAGGGTGCCCACAGGAGCTGCTGCAGCAGCCAGAGCTGTGGCTTTGTAGCTCACTACCTGGCACTCCACCTAGCCAGGACCAGTAAAGAAAGCCCAGGCTGAGGGTAAAGGTGCAAGGACACAGTTTTAGGTTGGAAAAGACATGGAAGGGCATCAGCTTCAGCCATTAACCCAGGTCACCACTGAAAGGTGCCCCTCAGCCCTACATCTCTCACTTCACTCAAGGAACAAGTGACAGGACAAGAGGATGTGGCCTCAGGTTGCCCCAGGGGAGGTTTAGGTTGGACAATTTCTTTCCCAAAAGGGTTGTCCAGGGCGGGCCCAGGCTGCCCAGGGCAGTGGTGGAGTCCCCATCCCTGGAGGGGTTTCCAAACTGTGGAGATGTGGTGCTGAGGCCATGGCTTGGTGCTGCCCTGGCAGTGCTGGGGTAAGGCTTGGACAACCTGAGAGGTCTTTTCCAACCCCAACAATTCCATGTTTGGCTTGCTCTGTGACAAAGCTGTCACCTGCAGTCTGACCTGGAGGGGATGTGCTCTCAGGCCTGTGCCTCTGGGTGCTGGTAAGCAGGGTGTGTGTGAGGCACAGCTTTGCTCCCTGCTCACCACGGGGCTGAGGGAGCTGCACCTCTATGATGCCATTTTGCTAACGGTCCAGGGCGGAATCTTCTCTTGGTGCAGTTAGACCACAGGCTGCTCACTGCTGCTGTGATCTCCACAGGGAAGGGACCTGTGGTTCTGCAGAGCTTTGTGAGGAGAGGCTCTGAGAGCTTCAGTTAAACTTGGAAAGCAGCAAGCAGAACAGTTTGTGCTAATTTAGGGAGCAGCTCCCCAGAAGAGGGCTGGGGATCACCCAGTCCAACTATCAACCCAACCCCACCATGGCCATCAAACCATGTCCCAAGTGCCATGGCTGCAGGTTTCCTCAACACCTCCAGGGAAGGGCACTCCACCACCTCCCTGGGCAGCCTGTGCCAGTCCCTCACCACTCTTGCAGCACAGAAATTGTTCTTCAGCTCCAACCTAACCCTCCCCTGGCACAATCCCAGGCCATTTCCTCTCCTTCTATCACCTGAGCCTAGGGAGCAGAGCCCAACCCCAGCTGGCTGCAGCCTCCTCTCAGGGAGCTGCAGAGAGCAATGAGCTCTGCCCTCAGCCTGCTCTGCTGCAGGCTGCACACCCCCAGCTCCCTCAGCTGCTCCTGCCCAGCTCTGCTCTCCAGACCCTTCCCCAGCTTCACTGCCATTCTCTGGACCTGCTTCAGCCCCTCAGTGTCCTCAGAGTGAGTGTCCCAAGACTGAACCAGTTCCTGTCAGTCTTTTTTAACATGTGCCTCATCAAGTGGGGAAGCTTTGCAAGCCCAGCAACGGAAGAGCTATTTGCTGTTGTAAGCTCTGATCTCTTCTTGGGCAGAAAAATGAGCCCAGAGCTTTCCTCCTCAAAGTGTGCTTAGAAGCTCTCTCCTCCTGCTCCCTGCCCAGGCAGGTTGGCTCTTGTGTCCCTGCTGTCCTCTCACTCTCTGAGGGCCTGACCAGTCTCTGCCTGCCCTGGCAGCCAAGGCTCCAGCTCTGTGCTACCCCTCCTAGAGCAAAAAGAAAAGCCCTAATGTGATTTTTTTAGGGAGCTGGGAACACTCCAAATTGTAGCTGGAAAAGCTTCATCATTAGAGCTCATTTTGAGCTTGCAGTCTGTAATGATTCAGTAGCCAGAGGTGGCATCATTATTACTGAGGGAGGGGTAAAATAACTCTGCAAGAACATCAAAGCACTGAGCAGCCTCCTAAATTACAGAGCGGAGCTCCAGGAGGCAGAGGAGACAAATCAAGGCCTGGCACAGAGCACGCAGGCTCGGGTGGGCAGGGGCAGGCTGCAGGAAATTGCTTCTGGCAAGGCAGCCAGGGCAGGCTCAGGAGGGATTGCTCAGGAGCAGCCAGGCTGTGGGAAGGGAGCAAAGCAATGGAGGTGAGGAGGGGGTGGACCTGCCCCCCCCCCGGCGCTGGCAGGCGAGGCGCAGCCAGCTGGGAAGTTCCCCAGCAGCGCAGGGGTTCAGCTGCCTGCGCGGCTCCCAGCCTGGGCTGCAGGCGTTGGGGTTGGACTCTGGCACCCTTCTGGAGAACTTTGGTGTTTGCAGGCAGCGAGCAGCAGGGGCAGCCCCAGCCTGGCTGCTGGCAGGCGAGCAGCAGGCGCAGGCAGGGTTGCCTTTGCTTTGGGCTCGGGGCTGTACAGCTCCCACGGAGCCTTTCTCTACCCCTGTGCTGCTTCACCTCAGGCTTCCTTCCACACCTTTCATGATGTTCTTTTCAAGTTTCTTTTCAACTTCACCTGCTGTATGAGGAAAGGTAGAGAGAGTTGCAGAGAGCAACGAGCTCTGCCCTCAGCCTGCTCTGCTGCAGGCTGCACACCCCCAGCTCCCTCAGCTGCTCCTCCCCAGCTCTGCTCTCCAGACCCTTCCCCAGCTCTGTTGCCCTTCTCTGGGCCTGCTTCGGCCCCTCAATGCTCTTCTTGGAGTGAGAGCCCCAAAACTGCTCAAGGCCACGCCTTGAGTGCTGGATTCAGAGCACAAGTGTGTGCTCCCAAGCAGAGCACAGGAGAAGAACCATTTCTCTGCTCCTGCTGGCCACACTGTTGTTGATCCATGCCAGGATGCTGGTGGGCTTTGTGGCACCTGAGCACAGCCTGGCTCATCTTCAGCTGGCTGAGCATTGCTGCTCATGAGCAAGCCTGGGTTCAGGAGCTCACAGTGTCACAGAAAGGTAGGGGTTGGAAGTGACCTCTGGAGATTAAATGAGAAGAGCAGCCTGAGGGGGGGATCAATGCTGATCAATACTTCAGGGGTGGGTGGCAGGAGGATGGGAGCAGGCTTTGTTCAGTGGTGCCCAGGGACAGAACAAGGGGCAATGGGCACAGACTGGACCATCAGAAGCTCCATCTGAACATGAGGAGGAACTGCTTTAATTTAAGGCTGCTGGAGGCCTGGAGCAGGCTGCCCAGGGAGGTTGTGGCGTTTCCATCTCTGGAGAGCTTCCAGCCCCACTTGGATGTGCTCCTGTGTGACTCTCTCAAGGTGCCCCTGCCTTGGCTGCTGAGCCAACAGGGTGCCCTGGTTCTAGCCAGGAGAGCTTCACTAGACCTTGGAGAACAAGGATCTTCTCCCCTTCCTGGGGTTTAGTTACTGCTCCAGAGAGACTCTTCACCTTTTGCTGTATTGCTGTAGTTTAATTGCCACAATAAAGGCCAATTGTGGAGGTGCTGAAAGGCAGTGGCAATGTCATCAAGCATGCAGCTGAGCTGTGACACGATGGAATCCTTCAGCCTTAATGGAGAAACTACCACAATTTATGGCTCCTCTGGTACCACTTTGGGTCTTCTCCTCTTTGGTCATGGCCTAAGGAAGAGAAGCAACAAGCTTAGCAGAAGTGCCATTGCCAGTGCCAGCAGGGGCTGGGTGGTGGCAGTTCCACTCCTGGAGTGGCTGTGTGGGCAGCAGGATGCTTTCCCTGAGACAAATGGGTGCAGTTTCCTGCTTTAGTGTAATGTTATTATTGGTGCACATTTTATGATAACCATTAAGTGATGAGGCTGTGGAGACCTCGTTCAGATTCCAGCCCAGCCATGCACCAGTGCAGCTGTAAACTTCTATTGCTGGCCTAGGCAAGGACTTCATCACTGCTGGGGAGTAGGAGATTAGCTAAAGAAACCAAAACCTGGCCCAGAGCCTCATTACAGTCAGAGGGGGAGAGCAGTGAAGATGATCAGAGGCTGGACAACATCCCCTTTGGGGACAGGCTGGGAGAGCTGGAGCTGTGCAGCCTGCAGAAGGCTGCAGGGAGACCTCAGAGCTGCATTTCAGCATCAGCAGGGCCTGTGGGGGCAGGCCAAGGGCAGTGGTTTGGAACTGGAGCAGGGCAGAGGTAGGTTGGGCAGCAGGAGGAAGCTCTGCACAGGGAGGGTGAGGAGAGACTGGCACAGGCTGCCCAGGGCTGTGCTTGAGGCCCCATCCCTGCAGACATTCAAGCTCAGGCTGGATGTGTCCCTGGGCAGCCTGCCCGAGCTGGGGGTGTCCCTGCTGCTGCAGGGGGGTGCCCAAGATGCCCTTGGAGGGTCTCTTGCAGCCCAATGCACTCTGTGGTTCTGTGCTTTCCTTTTCTGCTACAGAATCATTGAGGTTCAGCAGTCAAATTCTCAGCAGCTGATAATTTCCATGTGCAGCATCTCCAGGCATGTGCCAACCCCCAGCAGTGACACAGAAAATGGACAACAAAATGGGTGGAAAAAAACCCAAAACTGCTCCATGCCTTTGATGTTTGTTTCTTCCCCAATTAATTCCTCTCCTTTGGGCAATCCCAAACTCTGTCAAACTCTTTGATTTATTTCCCCTTGTGCAGTCTGAGGTTTGCTGCTTGCATTTGTTTCACAGAGCTCACAGCTCAGGCTCTGCTGAGCATCCTGCATCCCTTGGCAGGGGCACGGTGGGACCACGCTGGCTCCTGAGGGGTTGTGTTCAGGGCAGATCTGAAGCTCTCAGTGCTGCAGGAGTTGTTAGTTTTGTTGTTTAGACTAAACAGAGCTGGGGATCACCTGTGCTTGAGCTCCCCTCTTGTGGCACTGCCAAATGCACCTGCCTTAAAGTCCTTCTTTGTCCAGGGACAGGGCTGGGCAGCAGCTGAGTGCCAGAGGCTCTCCAGCAGCCTCTCTGCATCCCCAAAGGGAAGAAGGGAGAGAGGCTGCTGGGCTGGGAAAGAAACTCAAGCAGCTGGGATGGGAAGCAGAACAATGCCAGGGGATAGAGACACAGACACAAAGCAAGAGCCAACCCAAGCCCTGATGGCAAGGAGGGCACCACTGGCACCACTGATGCTGGGGGCAGGCACTGGGCAAGGCCCAGCCTGCACTCAGCAGCAGATGGGAACAGGATTCAGCAGCTGCATTCTGGAAGTGGGTTCAGGAGCAGAGGGATGGGGATGGAAGGCAGAAGGGAGAGAGTCCTGCTGGGACACAGCCAGGGAAGAAGAGGCTTGGCCCTGGGCAGCCCTCAGCTGGCTCCTGAAGATGCCCTCCCTGGGCTGCAGTCCCTTGCTGGGCACTTGAGGCTCACCTGTCCTGGCTGCTCCTCCCCACAGCTGCCACCTCTGCCTTGCTGCCCCCCAAGGGGTGGCACAAGCTGTGGCAGTGGCCAGCAGCAAGTGTGGGGCAGAGCCTTTGTGCATGCCAGCCCTTGGCAGGAGCTGTGCCCATCAGCTGGTCCCTGCTGGCAGCAGCCCCTGGCTGTGCCAAGCTGCCCTGGACTTGAGCAAGGGCCTCATGAGCAGGGACTGAGCTGGGCAGCCCCAGCCCTGGCTCAGTGCAGGACACAGTTCTGGGCTGTGCTCTGTGGGCAGCAGAAAGGCTTTCAGATCCCTGTCAGAGGAGGAGCAGCTGTGCCAAGCTGAGCCATGCCAAGGCAAGTTGAGCCATGGGCTGCTTCTGTGCAGTAGGGCATCAGGGATGGGCTGGGGAGAAGAAGAGGAGGGGAGGAGGACCCAGGCAAAGGAGTGGGGTCAGAGGAGCTGCAGGCTCAGCTTTGCTTTGGTCCAAGCCCAAGTGTCAGACCTTGCAATTAGCCTGGGAGCAGCCTCCTGAGCGGGAGGAGCCCTCGGTGGGGGAAGCCTTTGAGAGGCCTCAGCTGCTCCCTTTCAGGAGGAAGCCGTGGGAGCCCCTGGCTTTGTGTGGTGTTCCCAGCATTGTCACTCAGCGTCCTGGAGGCAGCTCTTGGCAGCTGCTAATTTTAAAAGTAACCTATTAATCAAGTTCAATTGAGAGTTGCTTTTAATAAGCAGCAGCAGTGCAAGCACAGCTTTCAGAAGGGGATGTTTTGGGGGCATTGCTGGAAGTGTTTCTCTGTAGATAAAGCATCTTGAAAGGAACAACAACAACAAAAAAAAAGTGTTAAATTGTCTCTTTTGCTACCTGATAATCCAATTAAGTGGTGATAAGGCAAAAAATAGCTGTTGGAGAATTGCAGGCAAGCAGAATAATGTACTTAGTGTTGTAGGGGAAGCAGAATCAGCAGATAACCAGGGGTAGCCATGGAGACTGCAGCAGCACTTTGATTGCTAGACACATCCATAGCCCCCAAAGAGCAGGGCTGGGTGCTTCATGCCCCCCAGCCATTTGATGCCTGGCTGCTTGAACCAGCACAGGGAGCTCCTGGCAGGCTTTGCCCTCCGGAGGCACAGCTGAAGCTGTCAGCAGCCCAGGGGAAGGCAGCCAGGAGAGGGTTTTAAGGCTGCCTGATTTGGGGGCATGGTGTAGCATTTTGGGGGTGTGGCCTGATGGTCGCGGGGCGTGGTGAATGGATTTGGGGGCATCGTGATGGTTTGGAGGATGTGGTTTGATGGTTTAGTGGCTGTGGTGTGCTTAGGTTCAGAGGGTGCTGGGAAGAAAAGGCCCAAACTTGGCTTTGCATTGTCCTTGTCTGCCCAGTCTGGAGGTGCTGTGGATTTGGGTTGGAATGTTCCTGCTCCTCTGTTTCCTCCAAGTGCTGCCAGCTTTGGGAATTCTCATGCTGGGAACAGTCCCAATCAGCTGGGTCAGTTTGCCAGAGTTCCTCAAACCTCTGGGAAAACTGGAGGCTGGAAACCCAAGTCATTGCCAAGTGCTTGTTTGAGGACCTGATTTGTTGTGTTGGCTCACCCTAGCCATGGGTTGTTGTGGGGCTTCACAGCTTCCTTGCTGGGTGAAAGCAGCATCCCCAGCTAGATCAGGTTGCCCCAAGAGTCCCCTCAAGCCTTACCTGGAGGACACCTCCCTCTGTCTTAGCAGTGCTTCCAGAGCTTTGTTCCATACCAGATCTGTGCCTGTCTCCTTTCTCCTGCCATCTCTTAATTAACTCATCCCCACTGCTGCTCCTTGTTCCTGATTAATTACCAGACCAGCAGCACGCTGAGGGGGCTGGGATCTGAGACACCACAGGAGATAAAAGTGTTTGTCACTGGGACACGAGGCACTGAAGGCAGGAGTTGGCAGGACAGGCTGGTGTGGGGATGGATCCTTTCTGTACTTGTTTGTTTCTCTCCAAACCCAAAGGCTGAGCTGTGCAGGGAAGGCTTCATTGCTGGCAGTGAATTTATCTCCCTGGCTCTGCTGACTCTGCTTCTGCAGGGTCCTCTGGGCACAGAGCTGTGGGAGAGAGTCCAGAGGAGGCCACAAAGATGCTCCCAGGGCTGGAGCAGCTCTGCTGTGAGCACAGGCTGAGCGAGCTGGAGAAGAGAAGGCTCCAGGGGGACCTTAGAGCTGCTGCCAGTGCCTGAAGGGCTCCTGCAGGAAGGAAGGGAGCTTGTTCAGGTGGTTGGTGGATGTTGTTTCTCTTTTTAATCCCTTCCTGCCTCGTTTAGTTGTGGATTTTTGCTTTTCTCTGCCAGTTTTGCTCTCCTCTTTAAGCCCTGACCCCAGGCACCATGAGCCTGCCTGTGTCACAGTGAGGCCGACTGCAGGACTGCTGCAGGAAGCCTACCCTGAAGTCCAAGCGCTCTGCCGGCTCCAGGCTGCCTCCCGGCCAGGGCTGCCTCCCTCTGACGCGTCCTTGTCTCCTCCCTGCTCCCCCCGCAGGTGGGCTCTGCATCGCCCAGTCCCTGAAGATCCCGCAGGAGCGCAAGGACAGGAGCATCGACTTCGACAGGATCATCAGGCAGCTGCTGGAGACGCCCAACGCCAGAGCCGTCGTCACCTTCGCCAGCGACGACGACATCAGGTCAGGGGCTGCTGGGCAGCCGCAGCAGCGCTCACCGGTGCCACCCCTGCCCTGCGCAGGGCACCTCCACTAGCCCAGCCTGGACACCTCCAGGGAGGGGGTCGTTTGTGCCTGATAGGTGTGCAGAAAGGAGAGAGCGAGAAATGAGGAGTGGGGAGTGGGGGGGACAGGCTCTGCTCACTGCTGCCTGGGATAGGACAGGGAGCAATGGATGGAAGCTGCAGCACAGGAGGTTCCAGCTCAACACAAGGGGCAGCTTCTTGCCTGGAAGGGTCCCAGAGCCCTGGCACAGGCTGCCTAGAGAGGCTGTGGAATCTCCTTCTCTGGAGCCTTTCCAGGCCTGTCTGGATGTGTTCTGTGTGCCCTGAGCTGGATTGTCTGGTCCTGCTCTGGCAGAGGGGTTGGACTGGAGGAGCTCTTTGGGTCCCTTCCAGCCTGTGAAGCGTCTGTTGGAAAGAGCAGTGTGGAGATGTGGAGTTCATGCTCACTGCTCTCTACAGCTCCCTGAAAGGAGGTTGGAGCCAGGTGGGTTGGGGTTGGTCTCTTCTCCCTAGTATCAGGTGATAGAACAAGAGGAAACCACAGAATAGCTCTGGTTGGAAGAGACCTCCAAGGTCATCCAGCCCAACCCTCAGCCTGGCAGGGTCAACACTACATCAGGTCCATGTGCTGCTTAACCACCTCCAGGGATGGTGACTCCAGCAGTGCCCTGGGCAGGCCATTCCAGTATTTGAGAACCCTCTCAGTGAAGAACTCAGAGCAGGTTACCCAGGGAGAAGTTAGGAGGAAGCTTCAGTAAAGTCATTAGGAAAAGCTTGAGTGGAGTCAGGATTTGAGTCATAGGAAGCAGGGGAGTTAAGAGAGGTTCAGTCTGTGCTGCATGGAGTGGAGCAGCTCTGAGCTCTGGGGCTTGCAGGACTCTGCTCTTTGTGCTCTTCCTGCACCACTCTCCCCAGGCAGTTTCTGTGCTGAGGTGAAACCAATTTGTGAACAAAATGTTCTTCTCCACAGGCAAATCCTGGCAGCAGCCAAGAGAGCAGATCAAGTTGGCCACTTCCTCTGGGTGGGCTCGGACACGTGGGGCTCCAAGGTGAGCCCCCTGCTGCAGCAGGAGGACGTGGCAGAGGGAGCCATCACCATCCTGCCCAAGAGAGCGACCATAGAGGGTAAGACTTCTGCTGCTGGCCTCTGCCCTGCTCCCTGGCATGCTGCTGGTGCACAACAGAGGCTCACAGTGAGCCTGGATCTGCTGGGGGTGAATATCTGCAGCCTTGGGGTGCTGCAGAGGCTGGGAAGGACATCACAGAGCCATGGAATGGGTTTGCTTGGAGGGCACATTAAGGATCATCCAGTGCCAACCCCTGCCATAGGCAGGGACACCTCCCACTAGTACAGGTCACTCAGGGGTTCATCCAACCTGGCCTTGAACACCTCCAGGGAGGTTGTGGAGCACAGAATCACCCAACTTGACAAAGATCAAAGATCACATTGGGTGATTCTGTGCTCCACAACCTCCCTGGGCAACCTGTGCCAGTGTCTCACCACCCTCACTGCAAACAACTTCCTCCTAACATCCAGTTTCAGTCTTCCCTCTGCCACTTCAAACCCATTCCCCTTGTCCTGGCATTCCCAGCCCTTGTCAATAGTCCCTCCCCAGCCTTCCTGTAGCCCCCTTCAGATCCTGCAAGGCCACTCCAAGGTCTCCTGGAAACCTTCTCCTCTCCAGGCTGCAGAGCCCCAACTCTCTCAGCCTGTCCTCACAGCACAGCTGCTGCAGCCCTCTGAGCATCTTGGTGGCCTCCTCTGGACTGGCTCCAACACTTCCATGTCCTTCCTGTGCTGGGGGCTCCAGAGCTGCACACAGGACTGCAGCTGGGGTCTGAGGAGAGCAGAGTGAAGTCCTCCCTGCCAGTGTTGCTCACCTGGAGGCTCCACGTTCCCAGCAGAGCTGAGGAGTTATTTATTAGAGGCAGGATCCCAGAGCTGGTATTAAGCCATGGTGATGTGACAGGGCTTTTATCACTTAATAGAAACTAAATGAAAAACATCTTAACACATCATCTGTGTACACTGCAAGAGAAAATAATCTGCAATTTAGGCATCAGCTCTCAAGCAGCAGGAAAGTTTGCTCCTGCAGAAGTACAAATTCAATTGTGAAATCAGCAATCTCCAGATAAACTTGGCTTCACTTTTTATTTTGTTCAGATCAAGCCCTCTTTCTTTATCCCTGTTGCCTGGTGCTTCACAAAGACAGGCCAAGCACAGGCTCACATCCAGGCTGGCTGCAGAGTGGGCTGAGAGCAGCCCTGAAGAGAGAGCTTTGGGGGTGCTGGGTGCTGAGCAGCTCCCCAGGAGCCAGCAGTGCCCTCCTGCAGCCCAGCAGGCAGCTGTGTGCTGGCTGCAGCCAGAGCAGTGTGGGCAGAGGGCAGGAGCGGGGATTGTGCCCTTTGGCTCTGCTCACCTCCAGTGCTGGCGTCCCCAGCAGAAGGAGGACACAGAGCTGCTGGAGTGAGGCCAGAGGAGGCCACAGAGATGCTCCCAGGGCTGGAGCAGCTCTGCTGTGAGCACAGGCTGAGGGAGCTGGGGGGGTGCAGCCTGCAGAGGAGAAGGCTCCAGGGGCACCTCAGAGCTGCCTGCCAGTGCCTGAAGGGGCTCCAGGAGAGCTGGGGAGGGACTTGTGGCAAGGGCTGGGAGTGCCAAGACAAGGGCCAATGGCTTGGAACTGGGAGAGGAGAGATTGAGAGTGGAGATTGGGGAGAAATTGGTGAGAGTGAGGGTAGGGAGAGACTGGCACAGGCTGCCCAGGGAGGCTGTGGGTGTGCCCTGCCTGGAGGTGTCCAAGGCCAGGCTGGATGAGGCCTTGAGCAGCCTGGGCTGGAGGGAGGTGTCCCTGCCCATGGCAGGGGTGGGCACTGGGTGAGCTTTAGGGTCCCTTCCATCCCATGCTGTGTTTCTGGTGTCTCCACTCACACAAACACCAAACATTTGCCTTCCCTGTGCCTCTGTCTCCCCTCATCACTCATTCTCCTCAGGTCCTGATATGCTTCATCCGTTTAGGTTTCTTAAACCCTGGAGGCACTTCCCTGTCTTATTTCCCCATAAATAGGTAAAGTTGATAGACAATGAAGCTTTTTCCCTCTGCAAAGCAGGAGGCTTTTATAGTCTCTTCACACTCTATTCATCCCCCAGGGTTTCTGACAGGGAAACAAAACAGCTGCTAAAAGCACTCAGAAACAGCAACTTCCCAAGTTTGTTTTCCACTGTTTTCCTTCTCCATTACACATCCACGGACAGGGAGGGAAGCAGGAGCTGTGCTCTGGGACACCAGAAGTGATGGTAACAAAGTGGAGGGTTCAGGTGGAGGGAGTCAGCTAAATACCAGCTGCAGGTGCTGATGTGTGCAGAAGCATCCCACAGAAAGATGCCAGCGTGGTGGGGTGGGAAGGGAGCTCTGGGCATCACCCAGCCCAGCCCCTGCCAGAGCAGGGCACCCACAGCAGCTTGCCCAGCAGCACAGTGCCCAGCTGGCCTTGGCAGCTCTGCACACAAGGACACTCCACAGCCTCTCTGGGCAGCCTGCTCCAGGCTGGAGTGACATTTGGCCTGGCCATATCATTGTGTTCCTTCTCCAAGAGCAGCTCCACCCAGCAGATACCTGTCTTGAGGTCCCTGGGTTGTGTCTTACCTCCCAGAAAGGGGAAGCCACTCAGGCAGCAGCAGGCCTTGTCCTGGGCGTGAAAGCAGAGGCAGAGCAAAGCAGCCCAGTGCAGCAGTGGAACTGTCAGGAGCAAATGTTCCTGGCTGCTCTGACTGCTTTGGAAGGTTCAGGCTGGTTCTTACCTTCTTCAGTCCTGCTCCTCCATCCTTAATTGCCATCTGTAGCCACCATCTGCTCAGGCCTCTGAGGAGGAGGAGGAGGAAAGGGATGGGGAAGAGCACACAGCAAATTCCCATTCTTCTAGAGCAGTTTTCCAGACCTCAGCATTTCCTGTTTTAGGCCCAATCTGGTTCCTTTCCTCCCCCCAGGGCAGCATGCAGTGCAGCCTGTGGCTTCAGGAGTTTCCAGAGCTCAGCATTTCCCCTTCCACACCAGTTCTGGTTCCTTTCCCCCCCAGAGCAGCATGCAGTGCAGCCTGTGGCTTCCAGGAGTAAGTAATCCTCAGGAATTAGCATTTCTGTGCTCAGCAAGGCTGTTATCCGTATGGATTGTCTGCCTGCCTTGCATTTAGCCTGCTGTGGGTTGTTTTGTTTCTCTTCTCTCCCTGTGATTGTGGTAATTGCATTTGGCCATGGATCCAAGAGAGCTGGGAGCAGGCATTTGAACGTTCTCCTTTTATCATCCAGCAACGAGCCTCCTGCTTCCCAACATCTCCTAATGCATTGCTTTTGATGATGACATCAACTCCATGAAATAAGAAGCCTTGATTTCCTCTATAAATCAATGGAAACAAACTCAATTAGCAGAATGGAACTCAATTAGCCCCAGAGGAGCATGGCCTGAGCAGCAGCTCAGCCTCCCAGGCTCCTTCCCGTGCAGGGCAGCAGTTCTCCACCAGCTGCATGCTCAGTGGGTCTGTGAGAGCTGCTTTTTCACTCCTGAATGAGGAGATTGCTCCTGTTTTACTCCTCAAAAGCATCTCTTTCTCCTTTGCTTTCCTCTGTGTTTAGTAGGGTCTGTGACTCCTGATGGAGATCCCTGGGAGCAGAGGGCACTGCAGCTCCAAGGCCTTCACCCCAAATGCACAGTGCACCCTCACAGCAAATAAGCTTCTCCTGCTCACATGGAGCCTCCTGGGTGCCAGTCTGTGCCCCTTGTGCTGTCCCTGGGCAGCACTGAGCAGAGCCTGGCCCCAGCCTCTTGCCCCCCACAGCTCCTTTGTGTCTTGCTGAGCATTGCTCAGCTGCCCTCTGGGGCTGCTCTTGTGCAGGCTCTCAGCCCCAGGGCTCTCAGCCTTTGCTGCTCCCAGAGCTGCTCCAGGCCCCTCAGCAGCTCTGCAGCCTGCCCTGGACTCTCTCCAGCAGTTCCCTGTCTCTCTGCAGCTGGGGAGCCCAGAACTGGACCCAGTATTCCAGATGATGCCTGGCTAGGGCAGAGTAGAGGAGGAGAACCTTCCTCAACCTGCTGTTGGTCATTCTGCTGTCTCTTGCTTACAGCTCCCTGAGGGGAGGCTGCAGTTGGCCTCTGCTCCCCAGTCTCAGGTGATAGAAGGAGAGGAAATGGCCTGGGATTGTGCCAGGGGAGGGTTAGTTTGGAGATGAGGAACAATTTCTGTGCTGCAGGAGTGGTGAGGGACTGGCAGAGGCTGCCCAGGGAGGTGGTGGAGTGCCCACCCCTGGAGGTGTTGCAGAAAGCTGTGGCCATGGCACTGGGGCATGGTTGGTGGCCAAGGTGGGGCTGGGCTGCTGGCTGGACTCAATGACTTTAGAGAGCTTTTCCAACCAAACAATTCCATGATTCTCTGATCCTGTTGAAGCTGAGTGCTTCCATTCCAGGAGCTGTGGCTGCCCCTGGGTTTGCAGCCTCCTGGAGCTCTCAGCTCCATGGCTGAAGGATGGCTCAGGGCCAGCACCAGGAGGTGCTCAGCTCTTCAGCAAGCCAGAAGCACTGCAAGAGCTGCAAACCAACATCAATGTCCTTGAGGTCTGCAGTTGTTTGTCTTCCAAAGGGAAGGGGAATGGTGGCTTTAGTGCTTTGCTTTCCTTTCTGAGCAGAGCTGATTTGCTCCTGGGTTGTTGTTGTTTGGGCAGCATTAAACCAGGAAACAAAAGAATGCAAGAGTCGTGAGGAGAGCAGGAGCTGGGGGGGAAATGATGTCCCACCCTGGGCTGCCTCTCCAGCATTTTACTTTCACATCCCCCCTCTAGCACACCAAAGCAGCTCAGGGTTGGTTTTCTTCTGTGTTAGAGACTCAACTGAGTTTTATCCAGCATTAAGGGGAGTTTCATGGGGTTCAGCAAGGAGAACATTAGGGTCCTGCAGCTGGGGAGGAGTAGCCCCATGGAGCAGCACAGAGCAGGGGAGACCTGCTGGAAAGCAGCTCCCTGGAGAAGGAGCCTCTAAGTTATCCAGGGGACAGCAATGTGCCCTTGTGGCCAAGAAGGCCAAGGGGATCCTGGCGTGTGTTAAATGTGGTCAGCAGGTCAGGAGAGGTTCTCCTCTCTTTCTGCTTTGCCCTGATGAGACCACATCTGGAGTCTTGTGTCCAGTTCTTGGCTTCCCAGTTTGAAAGGGACAGGGATAAACTGGAGAGAATCCAGTGGAGGCTGTGAGGATGCTGAAGGGTCTGGAACAGCTGTGTGAGGAGGACAGGCTGAGAGCCCTGGGGCTGAGAGCCTGCAGAGAAGAAGGCTGAGAGGAGACCTCATGGATGTCTACAAATATCTGAGGGGTGGGGGGCAGGAAGGGGCCAGGCTGTGGTCAGTGGTGCCCTGTGGCAGGACAGGGGGCAGTGGGCACAGGCTGGAGCCCAGGGGCTTCCCCCCCCAGATGAGCAGACACACCTGGGCTGTGAGGGTGCTGGAGCAGGCTGCCCAGAGAGGCTCTGGAGTCTCCTCTGGAGACTTTCCAGCCCCACCTGGATGTGTTGCTGTGTGCCCTGCCCTGGGTGCTCCTGCTGTGGACTGGATGATCTGCAGAGGTCCCTTCCAACCCCCTCACAATCAATGAACCTGGATGTGCTGCTCTGTGTTGAGCTGGGGCTGCACTGCCCCAAGGATTGGTGTTTCTGAGGGCAAGATGAACTCTGTGCAGCTGTGACCCACCTGAAGAGCAGAGAGCAGCTTTGTGGCTCACAGCAGGGCCTGGGAAACGATCAGGGCTGGATTCTCTCTGCTTACATCCAGTTCAGAGGCTCTCAGAGCTCTCTTCCTCTCAAGCTGTCTCTCTGTGTCCCTGCGGCATCAGCCTGTGCTTCTGAGACAGTAAGTGAGGTGGAAAGCTCTGGCTGGAGGGGCTTGGTTCATCCCAGGCTGCTGAGACCAGGAGATCTCTGCAGCCTCACTGTAGCAGAGCCCATGGAGGCCAAGAGCCAGGGGAGACACCCATCAGAAGGGAGGAGACAGTGAGGGAGCAGCGTGGACCATCCCTGCTGGAACTGCCTCCTTCCTTTGCCCACCCTCAATTTTCCTGGCCTCGTTTTGCCTGCACCCCTCTGAGCTGCATTCCTTTGCTGTGTTGTTGCAGGGCTCCAGAGTCAGTCCAGTTGTCCTTCCTGGCCTGGGCTGGGCACCAGCTGAGTGCCAGAGGCTCTCCAGGAGCCTCTCTGCATCCCCACAGGGAAGAGAAAGGGAAGACAGGAAAGAGACTGCAGTCTCTTGGTGGGCACTTAATCCTGGCTGCTCCCCCCCACAGCTGCCACCTCTGCCTTCCTGCCCCCACAGCTGTGGCAGTCCTGCTGGGACACAGGCAGGGAAGAAGAGGCTTGGCCCTGGGCAGCCCTCAGCTGGTTCCTGAAGATGCCCTCCCTGGGCTGCAATCCCTTGCTGGGCACTTGAGGCTCACCTGTCCTGGCTGCTCCTCCCCACAGCTGCCACCTCTGCCTTGCTGCCCCCCAAGGGGTGGCACAAGCTGTGGCAGTGGCCAGCAGCAAGTGTGGGGCAGAGCCTTTGTGCATGCCAGCCCTTGGCAGGAGCTGTGCCCATCAGCTGGTCCCTGCTGGCAGCAGCCCCTGGCTGTGCCAAGCTGCCCTGGACTTGAGCAAGGGCCTCATGAGCAGGGACTGAGCTGGGCAGCCCCAGGACAGACAGACAGAGGGCTGGGAGAGAGCTGACCTGCAGCAGTGCTGTGCTTGACTTTAAAGGGTGGGAGAGATTTGGGGAGAGCTTCACATGTTCAGAGGGGTGGCAGCTGAAGGGCAGCACTGCCAGGCACAAACAGAGCTCTTTCAGCACCAGGCTCTCTGTGCCCTGTGAAATCAGCCTTGGTTTTGTGGCTGTCTTCTAAAGGAAGGCTCTGAAGCCTCTGGCTTTGTTTTTTGCCTTTTGTTTAAGGCTCCCTGCAAGCTTCAGTCACTGACAAGTTGAGTCCCAGCTGTAATCTCCCTGCATCCCCAGGCTCAAAGGCAGTTGCCTGCAGCACTCCAGGCCTCAGCTCCTGGGAAGCAGCAGACCCAGAAAAATCCCAGCCCCAGCAGTGAGCTTCTGCAGCAGCTCCATGCAGAGCTGCCCAAAATGCAGCCTGTTTGCTGCCTGCATTGTGCTGTGCACATACTGGAGTTCTTCTGGGGCTACAGAGTGTGGCCACCAGGTCAAGGGAGATTCTCCTCTCTCTCTGCTCTGCCTGGATGAGGCCATACCTGGAGTGCTGGATCCAGTTCTGGACTCCCCAGTTCAAGAGGAGGAGAAAGTTGTTTGTTGTGAGGGTGCTGGAGGCCTGGAGCAGGCTGCCCAGAGAGGCTGTGGAGTGTCCTTGTGTGCAGAGCTTGCAAGGCCAGCTGGGCACTGTGCTGCTGGGCAAGCTGCTGTGGGTGCCCTGCTGTGGCAGGGGCTTGGGCTGGGTGAGCTCCAGAGGTCCCTTCCCACCCCAGCATTGCTCAGCCTGACAGTGTGATCTTTGCAGGGTGTCACAGTGATGTGCCTGCTGCTGCCTCAGGCAGGACTCAGCTCATAACCATGGCACTACCAAGGGCTGCAGCAGCTGCTTTGCTGCTCCAGAGCACAGGAATTAGGTGGAGACCCCACCTGGAGTCCTGTGTGCAGCTCAAGCAGGACATGGAAGTGTTGGAGCCAGCCCAGAGAAGGCCACCAAGATGCTGAGAGGGCTGCAGCAGCTCTGCTGTGAGGACAGGCTGAGAGAGTTGGGGCTCTGCAGCCTGGAGAGGAGAAGGCTTCCAGGAGAGCTTGGAGTGGCCTTGCAGGATCTGAAGGGGGCTCCAGGAAGGCTGGGGAGGGACTATTGACAGGGGCTGGTAATGGCAGGAGGAGGAGGAATGGGTTTGAAGTGGCAGAGGGGGGATTGAAACTGGATGTGAGGAGGAAGCTGTTTGCAGTGAGGGTGGTGAGACACTGGCACAGGTTGCCCAAGGAGGTTGTGATCAAAGATCACATTGGGTGATTCTGTGCTCCACAACCTCCCTGGAGGTGTTCAGGACCAGGTTGGGTGAGGCCTTGAGCAGCCTGGGCTGGAAGGAGGTGTCCCTGCCTATGGCACAGGGAGGTTGGAAGTGGCTGAGCTTTGAGCTCCCTTCCAACCTAAACCATTCTGTGGTTCTCTGAACTCTACTGGAGCACGAAGAAGGGCTGTGAAATGAAGGCTTAGGAAGCTTCCTCTTTGTCTCCTTGGAAGTGCTGCTCCAACCTGCAGCAGCCCTGAGCCTCTCCTGCTCCTGCCTCCACGGGGACCCGTGGGTGTCTCTCCTGATTGCTGGCTGCCGTCTGTTGCTCCCAGGGCTTGTGTTGCCATTTCCTCTTTGATGTTCCCAGTGAACTGCTGTTTTTTCAGGACACAGGAGGGTGTGGGGGTGGTTGCTGTGAGAGAGGGAGCTGTGCACACAGACACCAAGTGGCAGGGTTCCTGCTGTGGGAGGAGGGGATGCACGGAGCAGCGTTTGGCTGTTGGTCACCATTCAGATGCATCACAGTGCTGGGTCCTGCTTTGGGGATTGCATCATCTGAAGGATAAATTTCTTCTCGGTGCTCTAACCCTGAAGCCATCTGAGCTGTCTGTTGGACACGTTTTGGGCAGAGGATTTCCATCCAGAAGGGGAGGGATTTATTTTTGGAAAGCCTGCTGTCCTTGAGTGCCAGCTCCTGAGCTGCCTGGGAGCTGCTGGGACCTCCAAGCCTTCCTCGGCGGCTCCGCTCTGGGCAGGAGCCATTGATGGGTGTCCAAGGCTGGAGAAGCTTCACAGGGAGGGCTCCTTCCTCACACAGCAGGCAGCCAAATGCTGCTTCCCAGCCCTTTTGCAAGGCAGCAGAGCCAAGGGCAGCTTGGGCTGGCAACCAAACTTCCCAGCCTTGGGAGGGCTGGAGAGCAGCTCGTGGGGAGCACATGCAGAAGGGAGGGTTTCCTGTCCAGCCTCCTCCAGGCTGGGAGGTCCTGGTGTCCTTCCTTGCTTCTGCACAGAGATCCAAGCTTTGTTTGGTGGCAGGAATTCGTTTTCTGTTTGTTAGGCAAGTTGGGAGAAATTCCAGGAGCTGGGGAAGCTCAGGGGACCTCTCTGGACCCCACGTGGCTGAGGAAGCTCAGGGGACCTCTCTGGACCCCACGTGAGTGAGGAAGCTCAGGGGACCCCTCTGGACCCCACGTGAGTGAGGAAGCTCAGGGGACCTCTCTGGACCCCACGTGAGTGAGGAAGCTCAGGGGACCCCTCTGGACCCCACGTGAGTGAGGAAGCTCAGGGGACCTCTCTGGACGTGAGTGAGCTCCTTCAGGGCAGCTGCAGCAGAGCTTGGGTCACGAAGAATTCTGAAAAATGTCAAGTTTCAGCTTGGAATTCTGCTTGGGCACAGCAACAGAAGTGAGGAAAAGAGGTTCTCAGAGCAGTGCTGGCACCAGTGCCAGGTCACAGCTCCCATGTTGGCTTTGCCTGCTTAACCCAACCCAGCCAATGGCAGGAGCTGAGGGGATGTCCCAGGAGTGAGCTGTGTGAGTGTCTCATTGCTGCAGAGAGGAGCAGGAGCCACTCAGGGGAGGTAGCAGCTGAGGTGTTCTCATAGTACACTTGAAGCATCAAAGCATTTGCCCTCGTTCTGAGAAGGACATTGAGGGGCTGGAGCCCAGGGCTGGGAGGAAGCAGCTGAGGGAGCTGGGGGTGTGCAGCCTGCAGCAGAGCAGGCTGAGGGCAGAGCTCATTGCTCTCTGCAGCTCCCTGAGAGGAGGCTGCAGCCAGCTGGGGTTGGGCTCTGCTCCCTAGGCTCAGGTGATAGAAGGAGAGGAAATGGCCTGGGATTGTGCCAGGGGAAGGTTAGGTTGGAGAAGAGGAAAAATTTCCTTGCTGCAAGAGTGGTGAGGGACTGGCAGAGGCTGCCCAGGGAGGTGGTGGAGTGCCCATCCCTGATGGTGTGCCAGAAACCTGTGGCCATGGCACTTGGGGCTGTGGTTTGGTGGCCATGGTGGGGCTGGGCTGTGGTTGGACTGGAGGATCTTGGAGGCCTTTTTCAGCTGAAGCACTTCTGTGGTTCCCTGACCCTTGTCTGAGCAGGAGGAGTGAGGCTCTCTCTTGGTGTCTCTTCATGCCTGTGATGGGTATGGGCTGAAGGAGGAGGTCTGAGGACTGTGGCATTAGGGCCATGGATCCCAGGTGCCCATCTCTTGTCTTCCACAATTATTGGAGTGGTTTCATTTGGGAAGCTTCAGGGACTGATGCTGGGGGCAGTGAAGCAGAGAATACAAATTCAATCTGCCTGTGCCATAAGGTGGGGGAAGGAACCAAGCCCTCACTCATCAGCCCTTCCTGCAAGGCTTATTTGTTTGCATCAAAAAAAAATTAAAATAACTGCAGCTTACAAAGAGCCTCTCTCCAGGCCACTTCAAATGAGCCTCTGAAATCCTCTGTGACTTATTCATTCTTTATTAGCAAGCCAGAAAGAAAGAGGACTTCAGGATCCTGCAAGCAAAGCAAAAATGAGCAGGTTTGGGGCTTTCGTACAAGTGAAATGCAAGCAGAGCTGCCCTGTGTGCAAGCAGCAAATTAATATCCCTGCAGGAGGCAGGGGAGCTGTGGTGACTCTGGGGGTGGTCGAGTGTAGAGAAGAGGAGGCTGAGGGGAGACCTTGCCCTCTACAGCTCCCTGAAAGGAGGCTGGAGCCAGCTGGGGGTTGGTCTCCTCTCCAAAGGAACAAGTGATGGCATCAGAGAGTTGCTTTGGTTGGAAAAGGTCTCTAAGATCTGCAAGTCCATCAGGAGGAAATGGCCTCAAGCTGTGCCAGAGGAGGTTAGGTTGGAGCTGAAGAACATTTTCTTTGCTGCAGGAGTGGTCAGGGACTGGCAGAGGCTGCCCAGGGAGGTGGTGGAGTGCCCATGCCTGGAGGGGTTCAGGAAAGCTGTGGCCGTGGCACTGGGGCCATGGTTTGGTGGCCGTGGTGGGGCTGGGCTGCTGGCTGGGTGAGCTTAGAGGAGTTCTGGTCCCCTTAGAGGCTACAAAGGTGGTTGAGATGCTATGGGGACAGAAACATCTCTCATGAGGACAGGCTGAGAGGCCTGGGGCTGTTGAGCCTGGGGAGGAGAAGGCTGAGAGGAGACCTCATGGATGAATGTAAATATCTGAAGGGTGAGGGGCAAGAAGGGGCCAGGCTCTGCTCAGTGGTGCCCTGTGACAGGACAAGGGGTGATGGGCACAGACTGGAGCCCAGCAGGTTCCACCTCAACAGGAGGAGAAAGTTGTTTGTTGTGAGGGTGCTGGAGGCCTGCAGCAGGCTGCCCAGAGAGGCTGTGGAGCCTCCTTCTGTGGCAACTTTCAAGCCCCACCTGGATGTGCTCCTGGGTGCCCCTGCTTTGGCAGGGGGTTGGACTGGGTGATCTCTGGAGATCCCTTCCAACCCTTACCATGTTCTGGTTCTGTGACTCTGGGTAGTGAAGCATGAAATGGAAGGAGAAACGTGAGGGTGCTGTTAGGACAATCATGTGGAGGTGGCTTTGGCTCTCAGTTCTAAGCAGTCAGAGCCTTGGGGCAGACTTTGGACAGAGCAGAGAAGACCAAAATGGCATCAGATGGAGGAATCCTTCTGGAAAGAGGACATCACTGCTCCTGACCTCTCGAACACCTACAGGGGTTGCTGCAGAGTGAGCAGAGGCACTGCTGCCTCCTCCTCCTGCTGGTAAATGATGCAAGGGGCTGCCTGCAGCTTAAAAGCTTCCAAGAGTCTGCAGCCTGCGTTTTGGCTGCTGCTGCTGCCAGGGGCAGGAAGCACTCTGCTGTCTGCACTTAGACCTGCTGCAGCTCCCTGCTTCTCCTGCTCTGCATTAGTAACGTGCAGCAGTTGGGAGTCAGTTAAGTCATAGTCAGGGAGAGAGTCAGGTTCTGTTTGGAAAAGACCTCTGAGGTCATCCAGGTTGGAAGGGACCTCTGGAGCTCGCCCAGCCCAGCCCCTGCCCAAGCAGGGCACCCACAGCAGCTTGCCCAGCAGCACAGTGCCCAGCTGGCCTTGCAAGCTCTGCACACAAGGACACTCCACAGCCTCTCTGGGCAGCCTGCTCCAGGCCTCCAGCACCCTCACAACAAACAACTTTCTCCTCCTGCTCAGGTGGCACCTCCTGGTGCTCCAGTCTGTGCCCACTGCCCTTTATCACAGAACCATGGAGCAGTTTTGGTTGGAAAAGCTCTCTGAGGGCAGAGTGCAAGCATCCTGCTGCTGGGCACCACTGATAAATACAGGGCTGGGAGCTGAGCTGCTTGTGCCCAGCACCTGCAGCTGAGGAGCAGCTCAGCCTGAGCTGCAACAGAGCAAATAGACACGAAAGGAGAGCTGAGTGCAGAGCTGTGTCCTGGTGCTGCTGCTGGAAACCAGAGCTCTGTGTCAGCAGGAAGTGCCTGAGGGCACCCAGCTGTAGGACAGTGAACAATAATCTCCATCTAGATGAACATTTCTGTTCCAGCACTGCCTGGGCACAGCCTGGGCCAGGCCCTGCCTGCTGTGGCAGCTGCAGAACCTTACAGAGTGATCACCATGGCACCAACCTGCCCCTGCCTGCTGTGGCAGCTGCAGAACCTTACAGAGTGATCACCATGGCACCAACCTGCCCCTGCCTGCTGTGGCAGCTGCAGAACCTTACAGAGTGATCACCATGGCACCAACCTGCCCCTACCAGGCTGCAGCTTCACAGCATAAAAGGCCACATCTGCCCCAAGGCTGGCAAGCTGATGTCCTTTGTACAGGCTTGATGTCATGGAGTCATGCAGTGGGCTGGGCTGGAAGGNGAGTGCAAGCATCCTGCTGCTGGGCACCACTGATAAATACAGGGCTGGGAGCTGAGCTGCTTGTGCCCAGCACCTGCAGCTGAGGAGCAGCTCAGCCTGAGCTGCAACAGAGCAAATAGACACGAAAGGAGAGCTNGTTGGAACTGGCTGAGCTTTGAGCTCCCTTCCACCTTACCATTCTATGATTGCCCTCCTCCTGTCCCTGCAGGCCTTTGGGAACAGTCCCTCTGCAGCCCCTTCAGGTACTGGCAGGTTGCTATTAGGTCTCTCCATAGCTTTCTCTTCTCCAGCCTGAACACCTCCAACTCCCTCAGCCTGTCCCCATAGCAGAGCTGATCCAGCCCCTTAGTGGTTTTGGTGTCCTCCTCTGGACCTGCTCCATCAGGTCCAAGTCCTTTCTGTGCTGAGAGCCTGTGTCAGATGTCCCAGGCACTACCCTGCCCCTTTTTAATCACTGCTATAAGCAGCAGCTGTTAAGAAAGAAAACAACTGAAAGAGGATTTTATAGCAGGAGGGGAGTTAATAAAATCACTTCATGTGATGGTCTTTTTATTGAGTCAGGAGGTCAAGGAGGTGTCTGTAGGCTATCACAACAGCTCCATAACATCATGCTTGGGCAACATAAAAGCTGAAGAAGGCACTAGCTGATCTGAAATTGATCATCTCATTCCACACCTACTGCTTTTAGCCTGCCTTTAATGACAGTAAATTAAACTCTTTTGGCTCCAGTGCTGCTAAAATCAGGAAATTGCTGGAGTGGCTGCTTCCAACTGGTGTGGCAGCAGCCATGACAGGCAGGGCTGAGTGGCTGGCTGGGTAAATCAAGGGCAGAGCTGGAGGCTGTTAGTGGGACAGAACAGAGAGCAATAAAAATGCTCTGAATTGCTAAAATTGCTCTGTCTGAATTGAAGGGGCAGGGGAGCTGGGGAAGGGTCTGGGGAGCAGCAGCTGAGGGAGCTGGGGGTGTGCAGCCTGCAGCAGAGCAGGCTGAGGGCAGAGCTCATTGCTCTCTGCAGCTCCCTGAGAGGAGGCTGCAGCCAGCTGGGGTTGGGCTCTGCTCCCTAGGCTCAGGTGATAGAAGGAGAGGAAATGGCCTGGGATTGTGCCAGGGGAGGGTTAGGTTGGAGGTGAGGAACAATTTCTGTGCTGCAAGAGTGGTGAGGGACTGGCACAGGCTGCCCAGGGAGGTGGTGGAGTGCCCACCCCTGGAGGTGTTCCAGAACCGTGTGGCCATGGCACTGGGGGCTGTGGTTTGGTGGCCATGGTGGGGCTGGGCTGCTGGCTGGGCTTGGAGGCTTTGGTGCTGTGGAATTGGGTCAGTGTCTTGTGTCAGCTCACAGTGCATGTGGGCAGGGGAGGAAAACACTGCAGGCACAGGAGGAATGCAGCAGGTCACCAACTTTGTCTTTTAATGAGGCTTAATTATTTTCCTTCCTAACTAACGCCAGAGCCCTGGAAGTGGTTGCTGACACACAGAGTAGCTGCTGCTCAGCCTGTGCCAGGGGCTGGTAAACAAGAAGTGACACAAGTCTCTCCTCATCTGCATCTCCCCTAGAAGCTCTCTGCTGCCTGGCTGCCCACAGCAGGGCCCCACCGAGCTGCTCCCCAGCCCCTGCCCACACTGCAGCCTGCACCTCCATGCTGGGGGCCTCACTGCTGCAGCCTCTCTGCTGCAGCCTCTCTTGTAATCTTTGGCTTTCTGAGGAAGAGCTCTTTTGGGGTTCCCCTCTGGTGCACCTGGGTTTGTCTCACCTGCAGCCTGCTTCACAGAACCCTGGCATGGAGGGTGGGAAGGGACCTCTGGGCACCCACAGCAGCTTGCCCAGCAGCACAGTGCCCAGCTGGCCTTGCAAGCTCTGCACACAAGGACACTCCACAGCCTCTCTGGGCAGCCTGCTCCAGCCCTCCAGCACCCTCACAACAAACAACTTTCTCCTCCTGCTCACATGGAGCCTCCTGGGCTCCAGTCTGTGCCCACTGCCCCTTGTGCTGTCCCTGGGCATCACTGAGCAGAGCCTGGCCCCAGCCTCTTGCCCCCCACAGCTCCTTTGTGTCTTGCTGAGCATTGCTCAGCTGCCCTCTGGGGCTGCTCTTCTGCAGGCTCTCAGCCCCAGGGCTCTCAGCCTTTGCTGCTCCCAGAGCTGCTCCAGGCCCCTCTGCAGCCTGCCCTGGACTCTCTTAGGGTTCCCCATCCATGTGCCTGACACTTGCCCATGATGGATGTCTTCTCTGTGACCCTGCCTGTTGTTTCCCCCCTGCAGCAGCTGCCCATGGCAGAGCCATGGTTAGCCTTGGGGCCTGGTGTGTTCTCCAAGGCAGGTCTCACCCCCTGGGCCATTCCTGGCAGGGAAGCTGAGCACTGTGCTCTCAGGCAGAAAATGGGCACTGTGCAACCTCCAGTGGAAGGAGAGATGCAGGCTTAATGCCAGAAATAAATCATCTGGGGCTTTATTTGAGTGTCAAAAGCAGCCACAAGCCAGCCAGTCTCATCTTCTGGGTGAGAATCAGCTCTCTCTGAAGCATTCCTGGCTCTGCCATCCTATGGTATCCTCCTTCCCTCATGATGTCCTCATCTAGAGGGATCTTGGGGGTTCTGGGATGGAAATCACAGAGTGGCAGGTCCAGAGGGACCCCAAGGCTCATCTGCTCCAACCTTTCTAGGTGATGGTAGGGTTGAAAGGAGCTGGTCCAGCTCCTTCTCAAGCTGAGTCTTCACACTGTCCAGTGCAGGGCAGTGCACCACTTCCCTGGGGAGGTGATTCCAAAGGTTGGAGGGTTGGGAGTGTGGCCAGGGGCAGGGCTGGATGCTGAGTGACCCTGAGAGGCACAGAGTAAAAAGGAGCAGAAAAATAGGAGAGGTGCAGAGCTCTGCAGCTGGGGCTGAGGTGTTCCCAGTTTCATAGGACCACAGAGTGGCTTGGGCTGGAGGGGACCTGAAAGCTCATCCAGTGCCAAGCCCTGCCAGGGCTTGCTTCAGGCCTCATCCAGCCTGGCCTTGGACACCTCCAGGCAGGGCACATCCACAGCCTCCCTGGGCAGCCTGTGCCAGTCTCTCCCCACCCTCCCTGTCCACAATTTCTTCCTCCTCTCCCATCTCAGTCTCCCCTCTCCCAGCTCCAAGCCACTGTCCCTCCTCCTGGCACTCCCGGCCCTTGTCACAAGTCCCTCCCCAGCTCTCCTGCAGCCCCTTCAGGTACTGGAAGGCTGCTCTGAGGTCTCCCTGCAGCCTTCTCCTCTCCAGGCTGCACAGCCCCAACTCTCCCAGCCTGTCCCCACAGCAGAGCCTCTCCAGCCTCTGATCATCTTTGTGACCTCCTCTGGACCTGCTCCAGCAGCTCCATGTCCCTCTTGTGCTGGGGGCTCCAGAGCTGGAGGCAGTGCTGCAGGGGGTCTGAGCAGAGGGGCAGGGTCCCCTCCCTGTGCTGCTCTCACTCCTGCTGCAGCCCAGGCTGCACTGCCCTGCTGGGCTGCCAGTGCCCATTTCTCCTCTCCCCAGCTAGCACAAAGCAGCTGTCCTCAGAGGCTCTGGCTCAGGAGGACACCTTCAGTGTCTGCCTAATTTCAGATGCTTTTTTGGGGGGGATTAGCAGGATTGCTAAGCACCCCAAGCTGAAATCCAGGGCCCCTGTGTCCTCCCTGATAATGACAGACTTGAGCCTGTGCTTAAGCTTAATCTGTTTGAACTGGAGACATGAAGACAACTTAAAATGTCTACTGCTAAACACAAGAGCTCTGGGGGTCAGGGGCTCAGGGAATTAAATGACCCAAGCCAAAAAAAGCCAAACCCCCACAAGCTGGATTCTGAACTGCAAAAGTCAGAATAATCTCTGCTTACCCTTGTAGGTGGCCCAGAGCTCCCCTTGTGTGACAAGATTTAGTGATTGCCCAGGGCTCCCCAGAGATCAGACTCCAGAGAATGAGCTCTCTTGCAGGAAATACCTCTAGGAGACACAATTAGACTGTGAGATTTCAGGTTCCCCTCAGATAGCTGGAGGAGAGGGAGTCCTTTTTTTCAGGAGGGCTCACAAGTGCCAGTAAGTCTCTCATTATTTTAAATCACAGTGCTTTGATTAAATCCTTCCTCTTGCACACAGACAGGTGATGCCACCTAACAGGTTCATTTATTCTCCACCCCAGGATCCAGTTAGGGAGGAGATCTATTTAAGAAGAGGGAGAGAAAGGAAAGGAAGAGACCCAACCCCAAGCACTCAGGGATGGAGAAGTCCAGGCCAGTGCCAGTGCTGTGATGCCTCCCAGCCCTGAGCAGCTCTGGTTGCTTCCCTCAGCGAGGTTCTCCCAGCCCCAGCACCCTCTTGATCAGGACAGGGTTTATCAAGTAATTAAGTGATTGTAATTACTGAGGGAGCTGTTCAGCCTGGAGGAGAGAAGGCTCCAGGGAGACCTTAGAGCAGCTTTCCAGTACCTGAAGGGGCTGCAGGAGAGCTGGGGAGGGCTCTGCTCTGACAAGGGCTGGCAGTGCCAGGAGGAGGGACAATGGTTTGAGCTGGGAGAGGGGCAACTGAGACTGGAGAGGAGGAGGAAATTCTGGACAGGGCGGGTGGGCAGACACTGGCACAGGCTGCCCAGGGGGGGTGTGGAGGGCTCCTCCCTGGGGGTGTCCAAGGCCAGGCTGGATGAGGCCTGAAGCAAGCTGTGCTGGTGGGAGGTGTCGGTGCCCATGGCAGGGCTTGGCACTGGCTGAGCTCTCAGGTCTCTTCCAACCAAACCCATTCTGTGATTCTGTGGCCTGCAGCACAGCAGGCAGGTGCCCAGTGCTTGAGAGCAGTAAGGGGTGACTGGAGAGCTGGCCTGGCCCTCCACTCCATCCCCCTCCCAGTGCCTTGCTTCCCTTGGTCAGCAGCAGATCCTGCAGCAGCAGCTGCCCACTGTGGGCATCTGGCTTGCTTCCTGAGAATGCAGAGGGTGGTTAAAGCAGAGCAATCAGTGAGGATGTTGCTGTTTGTTATTAGATCTGCACAGGTTTGGAGCAGCTCTGCAGGAATTCTGTTACAGTTTGATCAAGACTTTATCGATTTTTATCTCAGGAGGCTGTGGAGCACCATCCCCAGAGGTCAGCTGCTTTGGCACAGAGCTGTTCTCTTCCTAAGCCATCTGCATGTTGCAGATCTTGTCACAATATCCCCTTGGAAGTGTCCTTTAATTGTCCTGGAAGCATGTGGGGGTTAAACCAGGTGGCCTTTAAATGTCCCTTCCAACCCAAACCATTCCATGAATCTTCAGGAGCCAGCTGAGGGCTGCCCAGGGCCAAGCCTCTTCTTCCCTGGCTGTGTCCCAGCAGGACTCTCTCCCTTCCGCCTTCCATCCCCATCCCTCTGCTCCTGAACCCACTTCCAGAATGCAGCTGCTGAATCCTGTTCCCATCTGCTGCTGAGTGCAGGCTGGGCCTTGCCCAGTGCCTGCCCCCAGCATCAGTGGTGCCAGTGGTGCCCTCCTTGCCATCAGGGCTTGGGTTGGCTCTTGCTTTGTGTCTGTGTCTCTATCCCATGGCACTGTTCTGCTTCCCATCCCAGCTGCTTGAGTTTCTTTCCCAGCCCAGCAGCCTCTCTCCCCCCTTCCCTTTGGGGATGCAGAGAGGCTGCTGGAGAGCCTCTGGCACTCAGCTGCTGCCCAGCCCTGCCCCTTGATGCTTCCGTGCCACTAGGAGCTGTTGGTGGCTTCAGTAAGAGAGTGACCCTCACAGGTCTTTCCCCACCCAGTCCCAAAGTCTGGTCAGTCCTGCTGCTCCAGAGCTGCCTGTTGGCACTTCTGCTCTCCAAGCTTCTCTGCACCTTTGTGAGAGGAGATTAAGGGGAGCAGAAATGCTCCAGAGCCACCCAGGTGTGCAGATAAGGGCCAGTGGAGATGAAAGTGCCTCCTCTGGAGGTCTGGGGAGGTTAATTACTGAATTAGTTGTGTTGAGCTCAGCCTCACATCAGCTGCATCAGGTCACTCATTTTGATTCCTGATTGGTTTCTCTCTAATCCATGGGTTTTGCTTTGAACTCTTCCCTGTTAATCCTCTGCCTCACAGATATTTTCCATACTTTCATCCCTCGCACTCAGGGGCACAGGAATTGGTTTGCAAGATGCAGCTGATCAGATAAAAGGTTCAGGGCTCCTTCCTTTGCACAGTCCAGCTGCTGTGGGCAGAGAGATGAACGTTGGCTGGGTGCTGAGTCATAGAACCACAGAATCACCCAGGTTGGAGGAGAGCTCCAAGCTCACCCAGCCCAACCTAGCACCCAGCCCCAGCCAAGCAACCAGACCATGGCACTAAGTGCCCATCCAGGCTTTGCTTGAGCACCTCCAGGGATGGGCACTCCACCACCTCCCTGGGCAGCCCATCCCAATGCCAATCACTCTCTCTGCCAACAACTTCCTCCTAACATCCAGCCCAGACCTGCCCTGGCACAGCTTGAGNGCTCTGAGCATGGCGAAGGGACCTGAGCAAGTCTGCTATGAGGGCAGGCTGAGAGCCCTGGGGGTACTGAGTCTGGAGAGGAGAGGGCAGAGAGGGATCTGGTCAATGTCTGTAAATACCTGAGGGGTGGGTGTCAGGATGAAGATGCCAGGCTCTGTCTGCTGGTGCCTAGTGATAAGACAAGGGGCAGTGGGCACAGACTGGAGCCCAGGAGGGTCCATCTGAGGAGGAGGAGAAGGTTGTTTGGTGTAAGGGTGCTGGAGGCCTGGAGCAGGCTGCCCAGGGGGACTGTGGAGTCTTCCTCGCGCAGCAGCTCTGGAGGCCCAGCTGGGCTGGGCAGGCTGCTGCGGCAGGGGGCTGGGGGCTCTGTGAGGCCCTGGCTGCAGGGAGCTGAGCCGCAGGCTGTGCCCTCCCGCAGGGTTCGACACCTACTTCACGTCGCGCACGCTGGAGAACAACAGGAGGAACGTTTGGTTCGCAGAGTACTGGGAGGAGAACTTCAACTGCAAGCTGACCATCAGCGGCTCCAAGAAGGAGGACACCGACCGCAAGTGCACAGGTGAGGGCTGGGGGCGCCCCCGGGGCTGAGTGCTGCTACCAGGGCGCTCAGCTGGGACACCACAGGGCCTGGGGGGGAAAGAGCCACAGGAGGAACCAGGCTGGCAAAGACCTCCAGGATCCTGGAGTCCAACCTCTCACCTAACCCTTCTCATTAACCCTGGCACTGAGTGCCTCATGCAGCCTCCTCTTGAACACCTCCAGGGATGGGCACTCCACCACCTCCCTGGGCAGCCCACCCCAATGCCAGTCACTCTTGCTGGGAAGAACTTCTGCCTAACATCCAGCCTGACCCTGCCCTGGCACAGCTTGAGGCTGTGTCCCCTTGTTCTGTCCCTGGGTGCCTGGCAGCAGAGCCCAACCCCAGCTGGCTACAACCTCCCTTCAGGGAGCTGCAGAGAGCAATGAGGTCTGCCCTGAGCCTCCTCTTGTGCAGGCTGCACACCCCCAGCTCCCTCAGCCTCTCCTCACAGGGCTGTGCTCCAGGCCCCTCCCCAGCCTTGCTACCCTTCTCTGGACACCTTCCAGCACCTCAACATCTCTCTTGAATTGAGGGGCCCAGAACTGGACACAGCACTCAAGGTACAGGACAGAATGACCTCCCTGCTCCTCCTGGCCACACTGTTCCTCATCCAAGCCAGGATGCCATTGGCTCTTCTGCCCACCCGGGCACACTGCTGGCTCATGTTCAGCTGCCAGCCAGTCCCCCCCAGGCCCCTCTCTGCCTGGCTGCTCTCAGCCACTCTGTCCCCAGCTTGTAGCACTGCTTGGGGTTGTTGAGGCCAAAGTGCAGAACCTGGCACTTGGCCTTGTTTAGCTCCTGGCACTGGACTGTGCCCATCTGTGCAGCCTGTCCAGGTCCCTCTGCAGAGCCCTCCTGCCCTCTAACAGATCCACACTTGCTGCCAACTTGGTGTCACCTGCAGACTTACTAAGAGCAGCCTCAGGTGTGCAGGGCATGAGGAGCAGGTGGGAAGAGTGAAAATCCCAACCTCCATTTCAGCCTCTTTCTGGCTGCCCAGCCAGCAGGAAAAGTGATTGCCATGGGGCCCAGAAGTGCTCCTGGTTGTGAGCAGGGTGGCCTGAGGTGCTTTTCTGAGCCTAGATGGGCAATATTTCCCCAGCTCGTGCTTTGCCACCCACCTGCAGGTCCCAAGCCAGTCAGCAGCCAAGCTGAAGGTCATTGACCATCAGTGTGTCAGTTTGGCTCTGAAGGCCATGGATGGGTAGGGAAGCATCAGCACAGGGGGAAGCGTTTTCAGCTCAGGCAGCATCCAGTTGCTGACCTGCTCACATTTCTCTTCTCACTGATGCTGCTTAAAACTTGGGGTTAAAGAAGCTTTCTGCAGCCTCAAACTGAGAGGCAGAAAATGAACTGGCACAGCAAGGGTGGGCAGACACTGGCACGGGCTACCCAGGGAGGCTGTGGCTCCCTCCCTGCAGGTGTTCAAGGCCTTGAGCAGCCTGGGCTCACTGAGAGGTCTGTGGCAGGGAGGTTGCAGTAGATGATCTCTAAGCTCCCTTGCAGCCCAAACCACTCCATGATGCCATGAACACATCTCCTGTGATCTCAGTGGTGGAGCCAACACCATCTGACGTCCACTTTGCTCTTGCCACCCTTTGCTTTTCCTTCCCTCTCTGCTGAGCTTTCCACAGCAGCAGTTTAAGAGTGGGATGTGGAATTGCCTGGAACTGCCTGGAATTTTGATCAAAGGAAATGGGTGGAAGCTTCCCATATTTGATGTCTTCTGCTCTTGGTCTGAGTTGCTGGGTGGGAGGAGGAGTGCTGTGCTGGTTACCCCTGGGAACAGCCTGCTAAATTTGGCCTTTGGAATCTCCCCCAGAGGCTGCCACTAGACTAAAAATTGCTGAGAGATCTTCAGGAGAGGATCTAAAAGTGTCTCCTCAGCCTCGTTCCTGGCTCTCCTGCCTTGCTCACAGCCTCTGCTTTCCTCTGAGGACACAGGAATGGTGTCAGTGAGCCCTGGGCAGGGATTGAGCAGGTGGCACCAAGCTGGGTGCCAGTGCCCATCTGCTTAAGGGAGGCTCTGCTGAGGGACCTGGCCAGGCTGGATCTGTGGGCCAAGGCCAAGGGTATGAGATTCAGGCCAAGTGCTGGGTTCTGCACTTGGTGACAACCCCCAGCTGAAGCAGAGGCTCAGGGGTGGCTGGGGAGCTGCTGGGGAAACACCTGGGGGTGTTGATTGGCAGCTGGCTGAAGATGAGCCAGGGTGTGCCCAGGTGGTCAAGGAGGCCACCAGCATCCTGGCCTGGATCAGGAATAGTGTCAGTGTGCCCCGGGACTCAGCACTGCTGAGGCCACACCTTGAGTCCTGGGTTCAGGTTTGGGCCCCTACAAGGACTTTGGGGGCTGGAGCAGGTCCAAAGCAACCTGAGCCTGTTTGCTGCTGTGCTGGCACTGCTGCCTGCCAGGGGAACGTTCCTCTCTCCATGTCCTCCCAGCTCTGGGGCCCCCTTCCCTCTGGTGGCTGCAGTGTCTCTCCCTGGTGCAGCTGTGGCTGGAGCAGGAGCCCTGGCTGCTGCCTCTGGGAGCAGTGATGGTGCTGAGCACTTGAGACTCGTAGGAAGTGAGGTTAAATTGTTTGTCATCACCTTCAGGCAGGTCTTTGGGAAGCAAACAGAGCTCTTGTCAATAAACTGCTTTTGTGTTTCCTCCTCCTGGTGACAGCCCAAGGAGCTCCATTTGAAACCCAGGCAGCAGAAGTGCCTCCTGCAATCACTCTGAGCAGCTGTCTGGGGTGGCAGCAGCCTCAGTGCTGAAGGAAATGATGTGGTTGGGTTGCTGCAGAGCTTCACTGAGGGGGAAAAAAGGGCAAAACAAGCAGGAAAAGTGTGGAGCATTAAAGGTGCCCAAACAGGGGAGCTAGAGCTGTGCTGCTCCTCACTTCTGTTCCACAGGTGGGCAAGGAAGGGTCTGGAGAGCAGAGCTGGTGAGGAGCAGCTGAGGGAGCTGGGGGTGCTCAGTGTGGAGGAGGCTGAGTGGAGACCTCTTTGCTCTCTACAGCTCCCTGAGAGGAGGCTGCAGCCAGGTGGGGTTCCAGCTTTAAGCCATTCCCTCCCTGCCTGGGACTCCAAGCCCTTTGCACAACTCTAAGGGCTGGTTCCCTGCTGTTCCTGGCAGTGCCCAGAGGTGCAGGTGCTGCAGGAAGGTGCTCAGGACTGAAGTGTGGTTAGGAAGCAGCCTGCTGCTGCTGCAGGTGCTGTTGCCACCCGTGGAAAACCAATGGCTTGGTGCTGCTGCTGCTGCTTCCACGGCTGCAGCTCGGAGCTCTTCACAGGCTGTAATTGCCTTGGAGGAAGCCCTGGGGAGGCAGGGGGGAGGAGGATCACACCTTCTGCAGCTGAGCAGATTGAGTCCTGCTGCTCTGGCTCGGGCAAGGCAAAACAAGAAGCTGGTGGACAATTCCATGGGGCAAAAAAAATACCAAACAGGAAATCAAATATTTGTGATTCTCAGCCTGCTGTGTCTTGCTTCAAGCTCCTGGAGTGCTGCTTGGTTTGCTGCCTAATTGCACAGACACCCAGAAACTGCCAGAGAATGGCTCAGGCTGGAAGGGGCCTCAGAGCTCATCTCCTCCAACTCCTACCATGCCCAGGGACACCTCTCAGCCAGACTCAGCTGCTCAAGCTCTCATCCAGCCTGGCCCTGAACACCCCCAGGCAGGAGGCAGCCACAGCCTCCCTGGGCAGCCTGTGCCAGGCTCTCAGCACCCTCACACTGCACAACTTCTTCCTCAGCTCCAGCCTGACCCTGCTCTGCCTCAGCTCCAAACCATTGCCCCTTGGCCTGTCTCAGACCCCCTCAGCACAAGTCCCTCTGCAGCCTTCCTGCAGGATCCCTTCAGGCACTGGCAGGCAGCTCTGAGGTGCCCCTGGAGCCTTCTCCTCTGCAGGCTGCACCCCCCCAGCTCCCTCAGCCTGTGCCCACAGCAGAGCTGCTCCAAGCCATGGAGTCCTCTTTGTGGCCTCCTCTGGCCTCAATCCAGAAGCTCTGTGACCTCCTTCTGCTGGGGACCCCAGCACTGGAGGCAGGATTGAGGTGGGATCTTAGCAGAGCAGCCCTGGAAACAAGAAGGCCACCTCAGAGCCTGCTTGTACAGCCTCACTACCAGGCTCTGGCCAGGCAGGATGAGGCCCTGAGCAGCCTGGGCTGGTGGGAGATGTCTGTGCCTGTGGCAGAGGTTGGAACTGGCTGATCTCTAAGGTCCCTTCCACCCTAGAGCAGGTTAGAGGTCTACAGAGCTCCAAGGCAGGAGGTTTGTGGTTTCCCAGAGAGTGCTGCAGCTGCCAGAGTGGCTCTTGGTGCAGCTGGGATGGCATCAGAGCCTCACCTGCCAAAATGCCTTAAAGGCAGTTGGTGGATCCTGAAGGACACTTGAGGTGCTTCAGGTGGGGATGAGGAGGGCGTGTAGCTAATGCAACGCAGCATCCCAAGGTGGTGTCGAGAGCAGGCAGCTCTCTGGAGCACCCCTGAGGTGACTTCTGCCTCAGGCTGGCTCTGTCCTGCAGTTAGAGACTGGGGGTTGGGGCAGAACAGAGCAGCAGGCTGCAGCAGAGCAGCTCTGCTGCGTTTGGAATGTTGCCTTCTTTCAGAGACAGGCTCTGGGAGCAGCTGGGTGCTGGGGGTCCTTCCTCTGAGGTGGTCCATCTTGGTTAGAGCTTCAGGTTGGGAGTGCTGGGGATTTGTGTCTCTGCAGCAGGGTGAAGTGGCATGCAGGAGGAACTGCTGATGGCTCTGCTGGCCAGAAGGGCTGAGTTGGGCTCTGATTGGTAAAGTCATTACCCAAAACGAGGAGCAGCTGAGGGAGCTGAGGGGTTTTAGTCTGGAGGGGGCTGAGGGCAGAGCTCATTGCTCTGCACAGCTCCCTGAGAGAAGGCTGCAGCCAGGTAGGGTTGGGCTCTGCTCCTTAGGATCAGGTGATAGGAGAGGAATGGCCTGGGATTGTGCCAGGGGAGGGTTGGGTTGGAGGAGAGGAACAATTTCTGTGCTCAGGGACTGGCACAGGCTGCCCAGGAAGGTGATGGAGTCCCCATGCCTGGAGGTGTTCCAGAACTGTGTGTTCACAGCACTGGGGCCGTGGGGCCGCGGGGGGCCGCGCTCTGTCTTGCTGTGCTAAGGCTGCTGTGGCTCGTTAGTGCTGGGCCCCGGGAGCTGTCTGCCCGTGCCGGTGTCTGCTGTCTCCCGCAGGGCAGGAGCGGATCGGGAAGGACTCTCCCTACGAGCAGGAGGGGAAGGTGCAGTTCGTTATCGATGCTGTCTACGCCATGGCCCACGCCCTGCACCACATGAGCAAGGACCTCTGCGCCGACTACCCTGGGGTCTGCCCCGAGATGGAGCACGCAGGGGGCAAGAAGCTGCTCAAGTACATCCGCAGCGTCAACTTCAACGGTGAGCTGAGGCAGGAGCCTGCGCCGGCCCCGGGGGCTCCTCCTGAGGAGCCGCTTTGGGTGGGAAGGGACCTTGAGAGCTCAGCCGGGGCAGGTTGGCAGCTCTGTGAAATGCTGCTCGGGGGAGTGCTCAGCCGCGGCTATGCAGCCAGCTCTGAAGCCCTCAGCAGAAGGACTTTAGGCTGCTGCAGTGGGTCTGGAGGAGACCTGAGTGCTGGAAACTCTTAAACAGCTTAAAGCTCATCTAGTCCAACAGCCAACCCCTGCCCTCAGCAGGGCCAGCCCCAGCCAGAGCAGGCTGCTCACAGCCCCAAGCACCCTGCCCTGCAGTGGTGCCAGCCCTGGGGCAGCTCCCACCTCTCTGGGCAGCCTGGGCCAGGCTCTCCTCACCCTCAGTGCCAAACATTTCTCCCTTCTCTCCACTCTCTATATCCCTCTTGCAGTCCAAACCACCCCCCCCCCGTCCTGTCACCACAGGCCCTGCTCAGGACTCTGTCCCCAGCTTTCTTATGGCTGCTTTGGTACTTTCTGGATTCTTTTTACTTTCTGAATCTTTTCACTCCACTTTCTGGATTTTTCCCATTCACTGCAGACCAAGACTGGGTTTTGTTTTAAGCTTGGAGCAGCAGCAACCCAGTGTCTGTTGAGCATCTCTGAAATCATCAGCTTTCAGCTAAGGACATCTGGCTACTACTGCTCAAAGGCAGAGCTTGCTGCTGCTGCTGCTTCAGGTTCCCTTCACAGAATCCCAGGGTGGTGAGGGCTGGAAGGGACCTCTAGGGATCATGTCTTCCTTGTGAAGAAATACCTGGGTGAGAGCCTAAGCCTGTCTCTGGCTAAACAAGGATCCCTGGATGTTTGTTGGCATCACACAGCATTTTATTGCTGTGTTTTCCTCTTACTTATAATATTTCTTGTACTCTGAGAAACCCAACTGGATGAAATTCTGGAGCCCTGAACCCTGTTTATCTGTGTGCTGCAGAGGAGGGTGCTGGAGCCCTGGAGCAGGCTGCCCAGAGAGCTTGTGGAGCCTCCCTCTCTGGAGGCTTTCCAAACCCACCTGGGAGTCACTCAGCCAGGCTGCTGTGGGTGTCCCTGCTTTAGCAGGATGATCTCCAGAGATCCCCTCCAACCCCTCTGTGCTGGGATTCTGTGACAGCTTAAGGACCAGGTCCACCTGATGAGTCAGAACTGTCTGGCTTAGTTACTCCAACCTGCTCACTGCAAGGGGACACACCAGATACCCTTTGGAAGTCCTTCCCAGCCCAACCCATGCTTTGATCCTGTGACCATGGGGAGGTCTTTCCTGCTGCAAGCTGCTAACAAACAGTTTTGTTAATGAACTTAAGCCCCACACAATAGGACCTGAGAGGTTTCAAGATAGGACCCCAGATGGCATTTCCTAGGCAAGCTTGGTCACTTGTGCCCAGGAGATTTTTGGTTTTTTTTTTTCCCTCCCTGCATGAATCATCTTCTCAGCAGCAAGGTGAACATGAGGAGGTTTCAATTTCTTTCCTTGAAGTCAGTGGTGTTAACTTCAGCCTGGGGCAAGCTCTGAGATGGATGATCTGAGGAGGTCTGGAGAGTTCTGCTCTCCTCATTTGAGAAGGTTAATGATAAAGGACAAAGCTCCTGCAGGGGTGCAGCAGTTGTGTGCTTTGTGGCCTTTTTAGTGCTGAAGAGCAGCTCCTGCGTGGGCATCTCTGGCCACTTCCTGCACACAAAGATGCCAGCTATGGAGCCCTTGAAGGCTCAAGTGCTGGGGCAGATCCTCAACAGCTCAGGGTGCAAAGGAGTTGTGGTTCCGACAGTGAAGAGCTCAAGATGCTGTTTGTGTGACCCTTTGGCTCCTCAGGCTGCAGCAAAGGGGAGCTGAGTGCTGGAGGAGCAGCTTGGCTGCTTACACCTGGCCACCAACCTGTCCTCTCAGCTCACTGCTCATCTTGGGGTGGTGGAGAGACTGAGCCTGCACATGCAGTCAGGTCCTCTCCTTGTCTTAGTGCATCTTGCAGGGGGAAGGCTGTTGTGTGCTCTCTGTGTCAGTGTGGTCAGGAGCAAGAGGACACAGAGCTGCTGGAGTGAGGCCAGAGGAGGCCACAAAGATGCTCCCAGGGCTGGAGCAGCTCTGCTGTGAGCACAGGCTGAGGGAGCTGGGGGGGTGCAGCCTGCAGAGGAGAAGGCTTCAGGGGCACCTCAGAGCTGCTGCCAGTGCCTGAAGGGATCCTGCAGGAAGGCTGCAGAGGAAAAAAAAATTCGTGGAGAAAGTGGTGAGGGACTGGCATGAGCTGCCCAGGGAGGTGGTGCAGTCCCCAGCCTGGCTGTGTTTCAGGGTGGGTTGGATGTGGTGCTCAGGGCTATGGTTTAAGGTGAATCTTGTAGAGAAAGGTTCTAGGTTGGGCTTAGTGACCCTGAGGAGCTTTGCCAGCCTGGATGGTTCTGGGACTGTGTGACTTGTGCTGAGGGGGTCTGAGCCAGGCCAGGGGGCAATGGTTTGGAGCTGAGGCAGAGCAGGGTCAGGCTGGAGCTGACGAAGAAGTTGTGCAGTGTGAGGGTGCTGAGAGCCTGGCACAGGCTGCCCAGGGAGGCTGTGGCTGCCTCCTGCCTGGGGGTGTTCAAGGCCTTGATGGAGGAGGCCTCAAGCTTGAGTCTGGCTGAGAAGTTCAGAGGCTGTCAGTCTCTGAAGTGTTTGCTGGGGCTGAGCAGAACGAAAAAACACACCCCAAAAAAACCCCAAACCTAACATTTAAATATTAATAGGAAGAAAACCAATCCTAAACCATCCAACAGCCCAACTGCAGAACCTCCTCTCAGAATGATTCAAAGATCAAGAAGTCATGGAGCAGGATCAGTTCTGCAAATTCTGTTTCATCTCAGGCTTCTGTACTCTACTCCTGACTTGGAGCAGTGCTCCAAGCAACCTCAACTGCAAGTGGAGCCCAAATTGCTGCGGCAGTTTGCAACAGGGCTGACAGGGCCCTCACAGCCAGGTGGTGCCAGGGGAAAAAAAAAGCAGCAGAGAGTCCACACAGAGGTTGCAGGAGGCTTGAACTTCCTGAGCAGGTCCTCAGCCAGGAGTTCCATTACTGCAACTTCAAAGGCAGGGCAGGGGACACTGGTGCTTGACTTGTGACCTGAGATTAGCAGGTCTTTGAGCTTCAGCAGATGTTCTTCCTCCCCACAGAGCCCAGGCTGCTCACAGCTCTTTTCTGGGTAATTTATTAAGGCATAAATGGGAATTGGCCTGAAAGTAGCCACAGGACCAGGCCAGGGCTGTGCTTGAGACTTTGTCCCTGGAAGCATTCAAGCTCAGCCTTGCTGTGTCCCTGGGCAGCCTGCTCTAGCTGGGGGTGTCCCTGCTGCTGCAGGGGATGTGCCCTTGGAGGGTCCCTTCCAACCTGATGCAGTGGATCTTCACTACACACTGTGCTAGGCTCTGGCACAGGCTGCCCAGCAAGGCTGTGGCTGTCCCCTGGCTGGGAGTGTCCAGGGCCAGGCTGGATGAGGCCTTGAGCAGCCTGTGCTGGTGGGAGGTGTCTCTGCCCATGGCAGGGGTTGGCACTGGGTGAGCTTTGGGGTCCCTTTTATGCCTGTGTGACTCTGTCATGGCCACGATGATGTTGTCCCCTCTCAGGCTGCCTCCTGCCATGAACACCTCTTTGTGGCCACACTGAGGTTGGTCAGCCTGTGGGGAGCCTCCAGGGGCCTGTGCTTTGGCAGCCTCCCTGAGCTCCCACCCTCGGAGCTGTCCTTTGCCTCTTGCACTCTGCCAAACCCAACCCTGACTAATGAGATCGAGCCTCTGAAGAGCTGTGAGGAGCTAAATCCCACTGGTGCTGCCTTTCTGAGGGGCCCAGGAGTTAGAGCCAGCTCTTCTTCCTCACTCCAAGTGCTGCCTCCCTGGCTGTGTTCTGGCTGCATGAGCCTGCAGTGACGATTCAGTATCTGCCTGCGGCTCAGGTGGAGCTGGAGAGGGGAGATGGCAGTGGAAGATTTTCTGCTCCAGCCTTTGAACCGAAGCTGTTTCTGATCTCAGAGGAGCGGAGGATAGACAGGAAACAATTTAGCAGAGCTAGAGTGGAGACTATGCTAATTCACTCCTTCAAATCTGCTTTTTTTCACTCCCTGGAATTCAATGAAGAATGGGAAGCGTGGAGAAAACCATCATCTTAAAGTTCAGTGCTACAACAGCAGAGATTTTTCATTGCTGGAGGGAGGGGGAAAAGGCAGGAGGAGGAAGCTTTGAATACAGATATGCTGGAGTGCTGTCATCACCTCCACTCTTGACACAATATTACTCTGCCCTACTGAAACCTGCTTTAATGTGTCTTGAAATAAATGTCATGCTTGAAGGTTGCACCTGGGGAGCTGAGGGACTGCAGCCCTGCTTCCAGTCCTCAGCTAAGGGAGGCTTCACATGGGCATGGAATGGCTGCAGCAGGGAGCTGCTGGAGTCACCACCCCTGGAGCTGTGCAGGAAAGCTGTGGGCATGGCACTGAGGACACCCTAACGGGGCCATGGTGGCCTCAGGTTGGTGGTTGGAGCTGACCTTAGAGGGCTTTGCCAAGCCAAACGTGTCTGTGGCTCCAGTGCCATGGCAATCAAAGTGCAGAGCTGGTCTGAGGGCTGCATTCTCCTGTCCCACCAGCTCCAGGCTGCCAGCAGCTTTGCTCAGCACCAGGCACAAAGGCAGGCTAGGGAGGGGATCTTTTTGCCTTGCTGCTTGCCCTGCGTTTCCTCCCCAGCATTTGTCACCTTAATACAGGTGCCTAAAGGTGGGGCCAGTCCTTTTTGGTGGGAGCAGCCTTTGATGGAACCAGGCTTTGTCCAGCAGTGCCCAGTGACAGGACAAAGGGCAGTGGGCACAAAGTTGAACATGAGAAGCTCCATCTGAACATGAGGAGGACCTCCTTTAAGGGTGCTGGAGCCCTGTCCCAGGGAGGTGGTGGAGTCTCCATCTCAGGAGAGATTCCATGTTCCCGTGAGGCCTTCTTTAGGTGACCCTTCCTTGGCAGAGCAGTTGGACTCAGTGATCTGCAGAGGCCCCTTCCAGCCCTCACCACTCTGTGATTCTGTGGTACATGACAAACAATTCAGGCTGCTGAGCTGTTCCTAGCTGAGCTACTTCTCAGCCTGTCTCAGTGTCCTGGAGCCTAAATAAAGGAGTAGACAAGGCACAGTCCTCCTGGAGCTTGGGCTGTTCTTTTCCATCCCAACTGCATGCTGGGCATGGGAAGAAGAACATATTGTGGAGGAGGAAGCTATTTCTGGATGCTAGACCCAGGCTGACTTCTGACAGCAGGATCTCTCCAAAGCAGATGGAACATTTTCTGGGCAGAAAAAGATCCTTTCTAGGCTCCATTCAGAGCAGTGATGTTCACTAAAGAGCTCCCTGAGGAAAGGGAGGTGGGCAGGAGGCTGGAGGGCAGGAGGCAAAGCCTGCTGGTGTGCCTTGCTTTGCACAGAGCTGCAGTGAGGTAAGGCTGGGGTTTATATTTAGTCAGGAGGTTTGGGAGGTGATAATTGGTGTCTAGAGGAAGATGAGGATGATTGCAGAATCATGGGATGCCAGGTTGGAGGGAACCTCAAGGATCTGGTCCAACCTTTCTAGGTGATGATGAGAGCGGCTTCAGGCCCCTCAGCATCTTCGTGGCTGCCTGCTGGGCTCTCCCCAGCAGTTCCCTGTCTCTCTTGAGCTGTGGAGGCCAGACCTGGGCCCAGGGCTCAGCTGTGGGCGGAGGGGGACGATGCTGCTGCTGCTGTGGGCTGGGTGACCTTGGCCTGCAGCTCGCTGCCACTCTGGAGGCTGTCAGCCCTGATGCCAGGGTGGAGCCTCGAGGCCGTGGCTGGTTGGGTCGGGTCTGGTTGGATTGGGTCTGGTTTCCCTCCCCAGGCAGTGCTGGCACTCCAGTGATGTTCAACAGGAACGGGGATGCCCCGGGGCGCTACGACATCTTCCAGTTCCACAGCACCAACACCAGCAGCCCGGGCTACCGCCTGGTGGGCCAGTGGACAGACGACCTCCAGCTCAACGTGAGTCTCTTCTCTGCCTGCTCTGGGCTTTGTCAGCTCCAGCCCCCAGCTGCTGTGCCCCCCCTGCAGAGCTTTGGGCTGGGCAGGCCCTTCTGGGCGCTGTGCCCCCCCGGCCCATGTGAGCCACAGAGCTGCTGACTCTCCTCAGCCTCCAGGTTCCTGTCACTGCAGCCTTCAGAGGTTGGACCAGATGGTCCCTGGGGTCCCTTCCAACCTGGCATTCTGTGACTCTCTTGCTCTGTCCTGCTGCCTCTTCCCTGTTGTGCCAAAGCTCCTCGAGCCGATAGAGCCATCAGGCGATTGAGCACATTGGATGGCTTCTGTGTGTCTGACGTCCTGGCTGCCAGCTTGGCAAGGCAGCAGTGGTGTGGTGTGGTTGGAAGCCACCAGGCTGTCATTTGCAGCTGCTTTTCAGTTTCGCTGGGATTAGGGAAGCTGAAGCTAGATGGGTTTTGAGTGACTCCCCTGTAAGCAGGTAGCAGAGAGATCCACGTGAAGGGGTTGGCCTTTTTGTCATGGTGCCTCCAGAAAAGCCAACACCCTGGGGCAGAGACCCCCAGGGTGCTTTGATGCTTCCCAGGTGGAGAAACAAGCCCATGAGTGGTGGCTGAGAAGCTGCAGCCTCCTGTGTCAGCTTTGTCCCTCTGAGGATGGTGCATGGCAGGTCTGGGTTTGAGGCTTCCTGCTTGACTTGGTGCTCAGGTCCCTGGAGGGCTGGTGCCAGGTTAGCCCCAGAGGTCTCTGGCTGCTTGCAGATGCTTGTTCAAGCACCAGGGTGAAGTTTTCAGCTGGGTTTGGCTGCTCTTCTGCAGAGCCTGCATGAAATCCAAGTGTTCTGAGGTGAAGCCCCAGCTTCTACAAAAGGGCTTTGCTCTCCCAGTCCAAGCTCCCACCAGAAGTCTCTCAGCTCCCTCTGCCCCCAGAGTCCATCCAGGGTGTGCCATGGCTCCTGCCCTCTTGGATTGCCTTGGCTAACAGGGTGGAGGGCAGAAAGGAAGGCTGTAGAGCGTGGTCCTGACACACACTTGACTGTTCCATCACCTTGCCAGGGATGGGGGTGAGGCTGCCTGGCCTGGGTCCTCCTTCTTGCCCTGTTGGAGGACTAGGAGGACATTGGCTTTGCTCCAGCCCTCAGGCTCCTCTCCTGTTCTCCATGACCTTTCCAAGGTGATGGAAAGTGGCTGAGCAACAAGAGCCAGCTTGGAGCTGGGACTCTGGCTCAGAGGAGCCTGAGGGCTGACCTCAGCCAGGTCTGTAAAGATGTGCAGGGCAGTGTCTGGAGGATAGAGCCAGGCCCTGCTCGGGCATGGCCAATGACAGGATGAGGGGCAGGGGGCACAAACTGGAACCCAGGAGGCTCCACCTCGACGTGAGGAGAAACTTCTTTGGTGTGAGGATGCTGGAGGCCTGGAGCTGCCCAGAGAGGTTGTGGAGTCTCCCCCACTGGGGACATTCCAAACCCACCTGGATGTGTTCTTGGGTGNTGGGGGTGAGGCTGCCTGGCCTGGGTCCTCCTTCTTGCCCTGTTGGAGGACTAGGAGGACATTGGCTTTGCTCCAGCCCTCAGGCTCCTCTCCTGTTCTCCATGACCTTTCCAAGGTGATGGAAAGTGGCTGAGCAACAAGAGCCAGCTTGGAGCTGGGACTCTGGCTCAGAGGAGCCTGAGGGCTGACCTCAGCCAGGTCTGTAAAGATGTGCAGGGCAGTGTCTGGAGGATAGAGCCAGGCCCTGCTCGGGCATGGCCAATGACAGGATGAGGGGCAGGGGGCACAAACTGGAACGCAGGAGGCTCCACCTCGACGTGAGGAGAAACTTCTTTGGTGTGAGGATGCTGGAGGCCTGGAGCTGCCCAGAGAGGTTGTGGAGTCTCCCCCACTGGGGACATTCCAAACCCACCTGGATGTGTTCTTGGGTGCCCCTGCTGGGGCAGGGGGGTTGGACTGGGTGATCTCTGGAGGTCTCCTCCAGCCCCTACCCTTCTGTGGTCTGCCAACACTTGCAACACTTGCTGGGTGCATTCCAGCATCAAGAGGCAGCCAGGACATGCAGTGTGTGCTCACAGCCAGGGCTCTCTGTGGCCTCTGTGATGCTGCTGACATCTTCCAAGTGCAGAAGCATTTTTCTGGCTGCACACAGAATGCCTCAGGCTGGAAGGGACCTCAGAGCTCATCTCCTCCAACCTCCCCTGCCAGGGGCACAGACACCTCTCAACTGGACTCAGCTGCTCCAGACATCATCCAGCCTGGCCTTGAACATCTCCAGGGTAGGATATGGGTCAAAGAACAGTGAAACCTTGGCCTGGATCACAGAATCCTAGAATGGGAGGGGTTGGAAGGGATCTCCCCAGACAGGTAGAGACACCTCTCAGCTAGACTCAGCTGCTCAAGGCCTCATCCAAGCTGTTTGATCATGGGGAGGTTGGAGCTATGGCCCCAGCAGCTCCTCACCTGGGTTGTAGGTCCTGGGTAGGTGCAAGCAGCATTGTTTGGAGTGTAACCAAGTGCAGGACACTTCCTAATTCCCTGTCTTTTGTTAGCTGAGGTGACTCAGATGGGCTACCCAGGGCCCAGCCCTGCAGACTGACCACAAGATCTTGCTCCTCTTGAATTTTTGACTCATTTGGGTGATGCTCTTTGGGTGTTGGTGTGTTGGGTTTTGACATTCTAATTAAGGAGAGAAAAAACCCAAACCTCTATTAATTTGCAATTTACACTTCTTTTAGCAAAAAAAAAAATAAAATAATTAATATTTCATTAATTAAATCCTTCTTTGTGTAAACTGTGCAGCCTGCTTCATTAAAATTTAAAGCTAAATTAACAGAGCTTGAGTTAGATTCCTGCTGTGGTGCTAAATGCTGCCATGAAAAGCTCACTCTCATACCCTTGCAGCCACAGGACAGCAGTACCTGGGACTGTCTCACCAAGTCCCTTCTGCTCACAGCTTCTCAGGCAGGGATCAGGTAGCCTTTGCTTGGGTCTTCTGGCAACAAGGCAAAGTTTGGAGTGCAGAGACAAGATGTGGACTTCAGAGACATTGAGGCCTTGAGCAACCTGCTCTAGTGGAAGCTGTCCCTGCCTGTGCCTTGGGGTTATTAAAGCACATGGAAGATGACCTCTGAGGTCCCTTCCAACCCAAACCATTCTATGAATCTATGAAGCAAGGATCCCCTAAAATAACCACCAAAAAACCCCTCTGCTCTTCAGTGTGTGTGTGTGTGTGTGTGTGTGTGTGTGTCCCCAAAGGAGCTGCTCTTCAGTGTGTGTGTGTCCCCAAAGGAGCTGCTCTTCAGTGTGTGTGTGTGTGTGTGTGTGTCCCCAAAGGAGCTGCTCTTCAGTGTGTGTGTGTGTGTGTGTGTGTGTGTGTGTGTGTGTNTCCGATCTTGTGTGTGTCCCCAAAGGAGCTGCTCTTCAGTGTGTGTGTGTGTGTGTGTGTGTGTGTGTGTGTGTGTGTCCCCAAAGGAGCTGCTCTTCAGTCCCCCAGGGACAGCCACCCAAAGCCACACTTGGCCTTGGGTAATTCCTCTGGAGATAAACCCTTCAAGATCAACTTCCCCAGATCTTATTTCTTTGGATGCCTCCAGAGGTGGTGGTGGAGGCTCCATCTCTGGAGACATTCCAAACCCTCCTGTGTGACCTTCTCTAGGTGATGCTGCCTTGGCAGGGAGGTTGGACTGGATGATCTCCAGAGGTCCCTTCCAACTCCTGCCATGCTGTGACGCTACCAGGAGGGGAACCCAAGGGCTGCTTGGGGAGGGTTGCTGATTTTGGTTTGGAAGATGCTGAAGGGATGTTTTGCTCTGCAAGAGACTCATCCTTATGGGTGGTCTGCTTGGGTTCTGTGTCTGGACTCCCTTGGTCAGAGAAGCAAGCACAGCTCCCTGGAAGGGGGTCATGGTGAGGCTGCTGTTGGCCTCTTCTGCCTAGTCTCAGGTGATAGGAGAGGAAAGGGCCTGAAATTGTGCCAGGGGAGGGTTAGGTTGGAGCCCCCAGCACAGGAAGCACATTGAAATGCTGGAGTAAGTCCAGAGGAGGCCACCAAGATGCTGAGAGGGCTGCAGCAGCACTGCTGTGAGGACAGGCTGAGAGAGTTGGGGCTCTGCAGCCTGGAGCAGAGAAGGCTTCCAGGAGAGCTTGGAGTGGCCTTGCAGGATCTGAAGGGGGCTCCAGGAAGGCTGGGGAGGGACTATTGACAAGGGCTGGGAATGCCAGGACAAGGGGAATGGGTTTGAAGTGGCAGAGGAGAGATTGAAAGTGGATGTGAGAAGGAAGTTGTTTGCAGTGAGGGTGGTGAGACACTGGCACAGGTTGCCCAGGGAGGTTGTGGAGCACAGAATCACCCAATGTGATCTTTGATCTTTGATCATGTTGGGTGATTCTGTGCTCCACAACCTCCCTGGAGATGTTCAAGGCCAGGTTGGATGAGTTCCTGAGTGACCTGTACTAGTGGGAGGTGTCCCTGCCTATGGCAGGGGCTTGGAACTGGATGATCTTTGAGGTCCCTTCCAAACTTACCACTCTATGGTTCTATGAAGAAAAATGTCTGTGTTGCCAGAGTGGTCAGGGACTGGCAGAGGCTGCCCAGGGAGGTGGTGGAGTCCTCATCCCTGGAGGTGTTCAGGAAAGCTGTGGCTGTGGCCCTGGGGGCTGTGGTTTGGTGGCCATGGTGGGGCTGGGCTGCTGCTTGGACTGGATGATCCTAAAGAGCTTTTCCACCTTCAGTGATTCTCTTCCAGCGCAGCCTTGCCTGGTGCCCACTGTGAGCTCGACAGCAGCTCTGGCAGTGTTTCACAGCTGTCTGTGAGCAGAGCAGCAGCAGATGTCTCATTTCAGAGCTCTTGGCCAGGATTCCACTCCAAGACCATTGCAGTGCTTTGTTCTCCCTGCAGGGAGGTTGTGATCACAGGGGGCCCACTCACCCCTCTGTAAGAGGTCATGGGAGACCTCTTCCTTTTCCCTCTCTCCTGGCTGAGGGCTCTGCCAAGCTCTGCCAGCCCCTCCCCAGCCCCCTGCATGTGGATCTGGTGGGAAATACTTGATTGTCCCTGGCCTGCTGCAGTGCTCCGAGCCTTGGGATCAGACATTTGCCAGCTGCAGCCTGTTGGAATCCTGTGCCCCACACCCCCCCCCCCCGC